>ONZH01009392.1:0-50833 GCA_900303285.1 Rhinella marina
CGAGTCCAGCCCTGTAGATGCGTTGCGGGAGACATGCGAGTCTCCCGCTCGTGTGAAAGGGCATAATAGAACAGTTCTAACTTATTTTTTGGGAGACAAGGTGACTTAAGGGGTTTTCCGAGTTATATATATGATGACCCATCCTCAGGATAGGTCATCAATATCAGATCGGCAGGGGTCCGACACCTTGGCATCCCCGCTGATCAGCTGTTTGAAGTGGAGGCGCGCGCCGTATCAGCGCTGTCTCCTTTTCATTGTTTACATGCTGGCCGTAACGGGGTAGTGGTGAGTAGGTGTAATTACACCTAACCACCCCATTCATTTCAATGGGAAGAATCGCTTCCATAGACTTGTATGGAAGCGATTCTTCCCATAGAAACAGCTGATCGGCGGGGTGCCAGGTGTCGGACCCCGCCGATCTGATATTGATGACCTATCCTGAGGACAGGTCATCAATATATATATACTTGGAGAACCCCTTTAATAATGGCGAATTGGTCGGTTCTATTTATTTCTGTTACGGTGTTCACCACATAGAAGATTTTTTTAATATTTTAATAGTTTGGACTTTTTTCAGACGTGGAGATATGTAATATGTTTATTTTTTTACTGCTTATATATTTTATATATAAAATTGGTAAAGGGGGTGATGTAAACTTTAATATTTGGTGTTTTTTTGTTTAATTTTTTTTTTTTACTTTTGTTTACTAACTATTACCCCCCCTTAGGGGCTAGAACTCTTGTCCTATTCACCCTAATAGAGATCTATTAGGGTGAATAGGACTTCACACTCTCCCTGCCGCCCTGGCTTAGCAGCAGGAACTTACCATGGCAGCCAGGGCTTCAGGAGCGTCCTGGCTGCCATTGGTAACCGTCCTGGATGCCATGGCTCCAATCAGAAGCTGCCAAAGTGATACATGATGGGGTTAATGTGAGGCACAGATCCAACCGTTCCTAGTGAAAAAAAAAAAACCTCATGTGCCTCATAATAACCCTATCAAGTATCCATATCCTTGCATAATGGGCAACACGGGGTTAATGCATGAGCTACATGAACAATCACTTGCTATTGGCACAGTCTTATGAATTTTGACTTCCAATCCATGTGCCTTATGTGAGAAGGTACTTTGGGGTCACTTGCTATTAATGTGAGTCACATGGGGTCCAGTCCAAAAAGCATGTGCGCAGCCTGACATTAAAAATAAGTGACCCCCCCCCACACCCATCATGTTTAAAACATGGCAGTGGCAATCCTACTGGCTGCCAGATTCATATGTTTTTTGCCTGCCTTTATTTTGAGGCAGGATAACGAGATTTTTGTGGACTCACCTGTAAAATCTCTTTCTCGCTGTGATTCATTGGGGACACAGGACCGTGGGATATAGCTGCTGCCCCTAGGAGGCGACACTAAGCTGAAAAAGTGATAGCTCCTCCTGCCGGCTATATCCCCTCCCGCCTGGAGAGAGCATATCAGTTTGTGCCCAAGCAGTAGGAGCCAAAACAAGAAATGAAAACAGAAGAAACGTCAACTAGGTCCGAACCTAGGACCAATGACCCCACCCGCTTAAGGAAAAAAAAGATCCTTGCGGTAAAATGAACAACAATGGTGGGAGCTGTGTCCCCCAATGAACACAGCGAGAAAGAGATTTTACAGGTGAGTCCACAAAAATCTCGGGGGACACAGGACCGTGGGACGTCCTAAAGCAGTCCACGGGAGGGGGAGAACCAAAATGGAACGCAGATGCAAAGGCCTAGGGAACCGCCGCTCGCAAAACCTTGCGTCCCAGAGCAGCATCAGCCGATGCAAAAGTGTTCACCTGGTAAAACCTGGTGAACGTGTGTAAGGAAGACCAGGTTGCTGCCTTACAGAGTTGTACCGCAGAGGCCTGGTGGAAACGAGCCCAAGAAGCGCCCACCGCCCTGGTAGAGTGGGCCGTGATACGAGCAGGGGGCGTCCTGCCCCGGGAGCGATACGCCTCGGCAATGGCAAGACGTATCCACCTGGTAATCGTCACCTTGGAAGCCGCCCAATCCCTTGCGGGGACCCTCAGGCAGGACGAACAGGGAGTCTGTGCGTCGAAAAAGACTCTGAAACGGCTAAGTAGATCCTCAATGCCCTGACCACGTCTAGGCTATGGAGAGCACGTTCTGTAGGATGGGATGGCGAGGGACAGAAAGATGGAAGGACGATGTCCTCATTCATATGGAAGGCCGAGACTACCTTAGGTAGAAAGGAAGGCACCGGACGAAGAACCGCTTTATCCTGGTGCAAGATGAGAAAGGGTTCTCTGCAGGAAAGTGCCGCCAGTTCCGAAACTCGCCTGATGGAGGTGACAGCCACCAGGAAGGCTACTTTCCACGAGAGGAGACGAAGAGAGACACTGTGAGCGGTTCGAAGGGAGGTTCCTGGAGGGAACCAAGTACCAGGTTCAAGTCCCAGGATGGAAGAGGGGGACGATAGGGAGGAACAATGTGAGCTACCCCCTGAAGGAAGGTCCTGATCGGGGATTTTTGTGACAGCTGTCTCTGGAAAAAAATTGACAGCGCAGACACCTGTCCCTTAAGAGAATTAAGACCCAGCCCTAACTCCAGACCTGATTGCAGGAAGGAAAGGACCATAGACAGAGAAAAGGAAAGTGGAGGTAGGTCACGCTCCCCACAGAACCGGAGAAAAGACTTCCAAGTCCTGTAGTAAACTGTAGACGATGTAGGCTTCCTTGCCCTGATCATGGTCCGAATGACTATGTCAGAGAATCCCCTACGTTTCAGAATGGAGGTCTCAATAGCCACGCCGTCAAATGTAGCGAGCCTAAACGCTGGTGGAAGACGGGTCCTTGAGATAGGAGGTCGTCCCTGAGTGGGAGAGGCCATGGAGCGTCTCCGAGAAGGAGAATGAGCTCCGTGTACCACGTGTGCCGGGGCCAATCTGGAGCGATGAGAATGGTTGGTATGCCTTCCTTCCTGATTCTGCGAAGAATCCGGGGTAGGAGAGGGATGGGGGGAAAGACATACAGGAGGGAAAACCCCTCCCATGGGGCTACCAGTGCATCTACTGCGTAGGCTCGCGGATCCCTTGTTCGAGACAGGAAGACTGGGAGCTTGTGGTTGAGCCTGGATGCCATCAAGTCCACCTCCGGCCGACCCCAACGAAGGCAAATGGCGTTGAAGACTTCCGGATGTAGGGACCACTCTCCTGGATCCACGGTCTGCCGACTGAGGTAATCTGCCGCCCAAATCTCCACCCGGGAACGTATATTGCGGAAATGACTGGCACGTGATCCTCTGCCCACTGAAGAATCTTGGCCGCCTCGTCCATCGCTGCCCGGCTGCGAGTTCCTCCTTGGTGATTGATGTAAGCCACCGCCGTGGCATTGTCCGACTGAATCCAGATCGACAATCCTTTCAATAGGGGGGTCCAGTGAAGCAGGGACAGATAGATGGCGCGCAGCTCCAGTATATTGATCGGTAGTTTGGACTCCGATGGAGACCATTTTCCCTGGACCATCCGTGGAGGGAAAACCCCCCCAACCGAGGAGACTGCATTGGTGGTGATAATTGTCCATGAGATCGGCAGAAAGGACTTGCCGGAAGTCAGGGCTGGAGCCTCTAGCCACCACACCAGGGTCGACCGCACCAGGGAAGGACAGGGAGATGGAGCTGTTGAGGGAATCCGGTGACTTGTCCAGGCCGACAGGATCGCCCATTGAAGTGGGCGAGTGTGGAACTGCGCAAACGGGACTGCCTCGAAGGAGGCCACTAAAGTCCCCAGCACCTGCATGCAACGACTGAATCGTGGACGTGTGCTGCGGTGGAGAAGACGCACTGATCTTTGGAGTGATTCGTCTTTTGTCGAGAGGGAGCCGGCTGATGATGTGGCTGAGTCGAGGACCATCCCCAGGAAGGTGATCTGTCTGCTGGGAAATGATATGCTCTCTCCAGGCGGGAGGGATATAGCCGGCAGGAGGAGCCATCACTTTTTCAGCTTAGTGTTGCCTCCTAGGGTCAGCAGCTATACCCCCCACGGTCCTGTGTCCCCCAATGACACGAGCGAGAAAATCATGTTGCACGGTGTGGGGTACCTGCTATGCTGGCTGCTCAGTGCACTAATGCACACTGACTCTGGGGCTGAGGCCCGGGCTGACTGTGATGAAAGACAGGACAGGTCACTCAGGAGGAGGGGAGGCTGATGCTGCCGCTGTTCACCGAAGCCTCACTAGCTCAGATGGCACAGCAGCTTATTCTCTACCCCGTCCCTCCTCCTGCTTTAATTAGCCGCACATTCATTGGTGGCAGTGGTGCGAGCAGTTTCAGTGGCGGCTGCGTCATAGGTGGGAGGGACGCCCTCCCTACTGCCTTCTCTACTGTCTGGCCAGAGAGAACATAGCGCTCGCCAAGTGCGGACATGCGCCATGTTCCCTATAAGAGGAGATACTAGGCTGCGCAGCAGTGCAGCCTAGTATCGCAAAAGAGCAAATCCCGGTACCGAATCGATACTGGCACAAAAAATCAAGTGGTTATCGAAATTTCAATACCCGATGCAACATGTCTGGCTGATGCTCCATTCATATGGTGGGACAGAGGGTTTCATTCATTTTGATTTGATTTCATTCATTTCATCATTCTTTTGATCAGTACAGTTTCCAGTGGTGACACACCCACTGATCTAAAGGGCCTTTAAATGGACCAAGAATCCCAAGATAATCACTAAAGAGTGCTCCACTGATCATCTGGCGGTGTAAATGTACCGCCGATTACCGATGAACAGGGGAAACACTCGTTCATCAGGTAGTTGGCAGGGCTAGAAGCTGCAGTGGCGTTTTTTTTTTTTTTTTAAGATCTTTGGGGGAAATTTAACATTAACATTTTATTAATGCTGAATTCTCCTGATACATGGTGCTGACATATTACCCCAGTTACAGGGACCAATTCTAAATGCTGCTTTTCATTGTACTGAGGACATGATGTGATAACCCCTAGATTTATAAAAGTAATTTTATACCGCTTTCTTTATGCCCAAGGTAAAAAACACTTACTGTAAAGTTCTCTATGATGTCATTTACATTAATTACAACCCATAAAGAATACTAGGGAAATGTCTTAAGGGGATAGGTCTTGTAGTCAATCCTAGATTTGTTTAATTAGCGAGTCTTCAAATATATGCCAAATTAAAAAACTGCATTTATGAACCCAACTAAATGCAAATTTCTAAACACATTTTGATTAGAGGAAGAAACGTGGCAGGTCCACTTTGGACGCTCACCTCTCGGTGTATGGCATGCGGTGACAAGACACAGGCTGCCGCGTCATTGTGGCTGTACAATCTTCTGGCACATGAAACACACCTGAAAAGGAACACAGGAAATTGTTTACCCCCCTCAACAGTGGAATGACTCTTCCCCACACACAATAAAACATTCTAATCTGCTCTCTACTGATTATACCTGTGGTCGCCCTGAATATCCTCCATAAGCTGAAGGCCAGGAACGCGGGGGTTCTTTGTGCGGCTGGATACTGCGGCCTGCCATGACCTATAGACTAAGGAAACAGAACATCGGGTCAAAATCCATGGTATTAGCTGACAATCTGATGTGTATGGAAGTCTCCCGACTTTCCCCCAACAGCAGATCTCAGAGAAAAGAAGGGTGGGGTTAGATTTCAACATGCCCAAACCTTTTGTTCTCAGAGGAGTTAAAGGGTTTCTGTCACCAGTTTTGTCGGTATGAATCAGGCTGACATTAGAGATGTGCTAATGTCACCTGATTCCAAATATATATCTGTTTTATTTACTGGTGCCCCCATTTTTATATAAAATGAACTTTTATTTTATGCTAATAAGGCTCCTAGGTGCAAGGGGCGTTACCTCTGCTCCTAGAGGCTCTGTTGATTGACAGGACCAGGCAGAGAAGAAACACTCAGTTCACCATAGATTTTAAGGACCTTCAATGATGTCATGACCATGTGAATCAGTCACATGGTTAGGATCACACAAACAGCCTGTCTCCTCCTAACCATGTGACTGATCATATGGTCATGACATCATTGAAGGTCCTTAAAATCTATGGTGAACTGAGTGTTTCTTCTCTGCCTGGTCCTGTCAATCAACAGAGCCTCTAGGAGCAGAGGTAACGCCCCTTGCACCTAGGAGCCTTATTAGCATAAAATAAAAGTTCATTTTATATAAAAATGGGGGCACCAGTAAATAAAACAGATATATATTTGGAATCAGGTGACATTAGCACATCTCTAATGTCAGCCTGATTCATACCGCAAAAAACTGGTGACAGAAACCCTTTAAGAGGTGTCCGGCAGCGTCTTATTCCCCTTCTCCAGACTAACACAAGCGCACTCTCCAAACCGAATGTGAATCTGGATGTGAGCATTAGGAATGGCTGCTGGATGACCGCTATCAGAAACGTATGGCTAGTATTGAATTTCTATAATGTAATGCTCGTCCCATTAAAGCATTCTGGGTGAACAGCTTAAGGCACAAAGGCTTAAAGGGGTTCTCCAGGAATTAAGAAAATGAAAATACGCAAATATTACTTATTATAAATATATTCCCAAATCCCTTTCATTAGTTATAATGGTTCGTTTTGTTCTGGGGAGCAATCATTAGGAGAAATAAAATGGCCGCCGTCCTATTAGTACACACAGAACCTGCCCTTATCACACAGGAGGACAAGTTATTTCACAAGACTGAGGTAAAGAGCTGCCTCGTCCTCCTCTCTGCTCTGACTGTCAGGGATTATGATCTTGAATACAGTTTAATATGATATTTAGCTGAATCTCTGTAGGAATGGAGTTCATGAGGAGACATGACGTAGAGAGAGGACGGACAGCACAGACTGTGGTAATGGAGACTGCATACAAGTGCTGCAGCTCATTAGCCACATCTGCTCATGAACTCCAGTCCTACAGAGGTACCGCTAAAGATCTTATCATCTATATTCAATATCATAATCCATGACAAGTAGAGCAGAGAGGAGGATGAGGCAGCTCTTTACCTCAGTGTTTTGAAGTAACTTGTCCTGCTGTGTGATTAGGACATGTTTTGTGTGTACTAATAGGACGGCGACCATTTTATTTCTCCTAATTATTCCACCCCAGACAAAACGAGCCATTATAACTAATAATAGGTATTTTGGAATATATTTATAATAACGTAATATTTAAGTATTTTCATTTTCTTAATTCCCGGAGAACCTCTTTAAGGACCTCGTCAGTTTTGCGGTCTGCAAACTGTGGATCTGCAAAATATGAATGCAGTCCGTGTGCATGCCCAAAATTGCGGAACAGATGCGGACCCTGAACTATGAACGTCTGAATGGACCCTAAGAGTAGCATAAAGTTGACGACAGTCTTCCTTTATGTAATGTGCCCTATAAGACAACCATTTGTCTTACCTTTGCAATTGGGTTTGTAGATTCTTTCAGCTGAAGCTGTTCTATATGTTTTTCAACAAGCTGGCACAATGCCTCCACCGTGAGGCCAGACAGGGGTGCCACGTTTCATCTTAATCTGCTGAAGGATTTCGGTTAAGTGTCCTCTAAACAAGAAGGCAACACAGTCAGGAAATGCAAATACCGAGAGAAATCAATGTGCAAAAAACGCCCTCATAATAACAATGCAATATAATGAAATATAGAAAGATACTGACATATAAAGGAAAAGCATACCGTGTTTTCTGCCCCCTTCGGGTAAAAAACTGCAATATCAACACGTGTGCCACATAATATACTTACTTATTGCATTGCGGGAACCTGGCTTGCAGCTTCTCAAGTATTTTGCTCAACTTGTCCGTGCCAGGTGGACCAGAAGCGTCAGCGGTGCCCGGATTGTGAGAAGCAGTGGGCAGACTTGGACCTGAGGCCACATTACCGGGGAAAGATGGCGGAGGTAATGTCACTGGATGGGGATGATGGTATGGCAGAGAAGGTTTTCCCTGGGTGCCAATGTCTGTAGTTGCCATCACCTGAGCAGGGGCAAGAGCGATTCTATGTAACATGACGGAAGGCTGGAAATAAGGAAGGAAATCATTACATTTTTAGCCAATAATAAAGAAATAAGGACGTGCACATTGCATGACTGAAGCAAACACATAGGGGAGATGAAGAATACATTCTCCAGCCGTTACAGAGCTGCCGTACAGAATTCGTCTCGCTAGGTTACATTCACGCTGAATTTGCAGAGTCTATTTCTATATGTGCTGGGAAGGTCCTGGCACATACATGAGATTTATCCATAGCTGCTAAAAAGTGTCGTCTTGGCCTCTGTTGGGCTAGTATCATTAGAGTACTTTTTTTTTTAATTTGCAATATGCTGCTCTGTTTTACATAGAAGCATCCAACAAACGTACGTATGCAGCATGGTATGGACCTATGGACAACATGTGCTTCTGTATGTCAGAGGATATCCTCCTTCTACATAACTCTGTCAGTCTAAAAGGCTTGACCCAGCAAAACAACGTATCACTAGGGATGAGCGAACTTGTGTTTTTCAAGTTCGGGTTCAGGTATTAGTGCAACTCTGTTACAGATTCCGTTATCACGGAATATAACAGAATGCTATAATGGACTGCACCACGGAAGCCTTTAACCACCTAACTGTTTTGCCCGAGTCCAGCTCGGGCAGTGTGAAACCTAGCTAACTGGAGGGGCGAGGGCTGCTTTAGATGGTGATATCTCCTCAATGGTAGCAGATGGAAACATGGTCTTGTATGAAAGCTGACAGTCCAGGCTTTCATACAAGACCAAAATGAAATCACTGTTAGAAATCAAGTCAGGAATAATCGCGAGTTAAACCTGCTTTTTCTTTCACTTTCAGCTGCATTCACAGCATCCCGATTTCTATCAGTGATATGTTCCCCTGTCTTGAACAGATTGCTGGTATTCTCTGAAAGCTTGGAATGTCTGCTTTCAAACAAGACCAATTGTGTGTTTCTAGCTGCTACCACTCAGGAGGTAGCAGCATCTAAAGCAGCCCTTCCCCCTCCAGTTAGCTACTGTTCCCACTGATGGAGCTGGACTCTGGCAAAACAGGGGGTTAAGAGGCATTCTGTTTTGCATTCTGTCATAATAGAAGTATAGCGGATCCATCTGGCTTCCGTTATGCAGGACAGAAAATCAAGTCTTGGCTTTCTGTCCTGCATAACCGAAACCAGACGGATGCGTTATGTGGCCCACAAACTTCTATTATGACGTAATGCAAAACAGAATGCCTCTTAAAGGCGTCTGTGGGTCATTGTTATATTCCGTGATAACAGAATCTATAACGGAATTGCACTTAATACCTGAACCTGAAAAACACAAGTTCGATCATCCCTCACAGACACCTCATTGATCACAAGAACATGCCTCCGAAGTGGCTGAGCGCTGTACTACTTCCATCACTCCCATAGTGACTGGAGCGGTGGTTCTGCTAGATGTAAAGATCAATGCATTATGTACTCATGTACGCATTTAATAAACTCCAGATGGGGAGCAAGGAAACTTACATCAGATGGAGGAGGAGTCAGATTTGGAGCCATTATTAATGGTAAGCTGCTCAGTTTGGTGCCGTTCTTCACTTGTTTGATTTGTGTTTCAAATTGTTCCTAAAAATAAATACATTTTAATAAATCACCTCTTATGGACCAAGCAATTTTTTTTCTCCCCCACCACCACCCACCAAAGAATTTTTTTTTTTTTTTTTTTTTTTTTTTTTTTTACATATGACGATTTGTTTTTTTTCCAGGATGGGTTGCACTTTTTAACCCCTTAAGAACCTTGCCTGTTTTCACCTTCCTGATCAGGCTATTTTTTTGGAAATCTGACATGTGTCGCTTTATGTGGTAATAACTTTGGTAATGTATATTTTGTTTTGTTATGGATATATAATGTGAAATAAATAAATAAAGATTTATATAAAAAAAAAAAAAAAAAACTTTGGTAACACTTCTACTTATCTAAGACATTCTTAGACTGTTTTCTCGTGACACATTGTACTTTATGACCGTGGTAAATTTGAGTCGATAAAATTCACCTTTATTTATAAAAAATAAAAAGTGAAATTTACAGAAAATTTGGAAAAATTTGCTATTTTCAAAATTTGAATTTCTCTGCTTTTAGGGCAGATAGTGATACCTCATAAAACAAGTTATTATTTTACATTTCCCATATGTCTACTTCATGTTGGCATCATTTTGTAAACGTAATTTTATTTTTTAGGACATTAGAAGGCTTAGAAGTTTAGAAGCCATTCTTAAAATTTTAAAGATAATTTCCAAAACCCACTTTTTCAAGAATTGGTTCAGTTATGAAGTCACCTTGTGGGGCTTACATTTTAGAAACTACACCCCTCAAGTTATTCAAAACTGGTTTTACAAACTTAGTTAACCCTTTAGGTGTTCCACAAGAATTAAAGGGGGTTCTCCGGGCTTTTAATATTGATTACCTTATTATTTGTGGGGCGCTCTAGTTTTTATTGTTTGCGAGACTCCATAATAGAATATACTGATGGTCTATATTCTATTACCAGTGCTGGAAATCATCATCAGAGCTACATAGCTCCATCCGTTGTGTAGTGGACATAGCTGGTAACTAGTGTTGAGTTAACTTGTGTTCAGCATCCAAAGTTCGGTTTATCGGATTATTGACAGTGGTAGCGGAATCCATAACGGGATTTTTTAATGCCCTGAACCCGAACTTTGGACGCTGAACTTAAAACACAAGTTCACTCAACATTACTGGTAACAGCACCATCATTTCCCCCACTGTCTGAAAAACCAGCCATTATTTCCCACCCACAGTGACTCAGAGAAGTCATCACCTACCTGAAGATTTGTCTTCATTTGCTGAATACCGGCTAGCCTGGCGTCCCACCTCTGCTTCAGCTGTATCCACTCCAAATTAGGGGGAGCCACCCTGAGAAGAGATACACACATAGAGTATCCTGTTGTCCATGCCAACTGGATAGACTAATAATGTGAAACTGACCACGGGCAGCACCTGCTTGGTGCATCTATTCCACCCTACTTAACCTGGTTCCTGGTTTCCGACCATATTCCAAAAATGTATTGATAGGCTAGGCTTTATATAATAAATGTGAAGGTAGTTAGTGATCCTATGTGCATGTGTGCAATGAGAGTGCACCCAAACGTAGCACATCTATGTAGTCTTCTTATTATTCCACACTGGCTGACCTGTTACATGTGTGCTTGGCAGATAAAGACATCTGTGTTGGTCCCATGTTCATATGTGCTCGCACTGCTGAGAAATATGATGCATTAATATATGCAAATGAGCCTCTAGGAGCAACGGGGGCGTTACCATTACACCTAGAGGCTCAGCTCTCTCTGTAATTGTTGCGCCTTCTCCATTTTGATTGACAGGGCCAGGTGTACAGATTTTTTCATTGCCTGGACCTGTCAATCAAAGTGCAGAAGGCACAAAAGTTGCAGAGAGAGTAGAGCCTCTAGGAGTAACGGCAACGCCCCTGTTGCTCCCAGAGGATCATTTGCATATATTAAAATTTTCGCAGCAATGCGGACACATATGAACATGGGACCAACACAGGTGTCTTCAGCTGCCAAGTGCACATGTAACAGGTCAGCCAGTGTCATAGGTACAAAACTGCTGACAGATGCACTTTAAGCTAAAAAGCAGAGTGGGGAAAAAAAAAAAACTAGAAATCATACAGATAGAAAGTACAGCTTTTACAGCTCTGCTTTATACTAGGGCTTTCATACCTTAGGTAGGAAAGAGTGACTTCTGCTTCCTTTTCCGCCTCCTCTAATGAGATGAGTAACAGCTCTCTCCGACTCTCCAGGGAGCGGACCTATGGTGGGAATGACTACAAGTCAGGCTAACAGACAATTTGCTTATGTCACCCTGCTGAACTCATTCACACGTATCAGGGGGACCCTATAAAGAATGTCATATGCTTCAAGGCATAAAAATGTGGACACAAGAGCATAACAAATAATCATGGGGCCCCAATTAGTTATACCGGACCCCAGTCGCTAAGGATTTCTGAAAACCGGCTAGGATTATTTCAGGGTTCATTTGATATGTATAGAAATGTGTTTCCCCTGTCTCATTCTCCTGCGCAGTCAATCCTAAGCCTCATTCACACGTCAGTGTTTGGTCAGTGATTTCCATCAGTGATTGTGAGCCAAAACCAGGACTGCAGCCTCCACAGACATAAGGTAAAAGGGAAAGATCTGCCCCTGTTTTGTGTTTAAAGCCGTATGTGGTTTTGGCTCCGAATCACTGATGGAAATCACTGACTGAACACTGACGCGGGAACGAGGCGTTAAGCTGACCATACACAGTAGATGGATGTTGTCAGAACCTGCAGATTTGGACGACCGTTTAACCCCTTCCTGACCCTGCAATTTTTTACTCCCTGCCATCCAGGAGCCGGTCTTTTTTTATTTTTTTAGTTGTTCACATAACCATGAGAGCTTGTTTTTTGGGGGGACAAGCTGAACTTTCTAATGGTACCATTTAATACTGCATACGATTTATTGAAAAGCTTGAAAAAAAAAATTCTAAATGGAGTAGAATTGGAAAAAAAACAGAAATAGCTTTCTAGGTTTTGTTCTTACAGCGTTCCCTATGCGGTAAAGCTGACCTCCACCGCTACCATTGTGACAAGCTCTACTCCACTGCGAGAACTTCTATTACCCTAAATTACCCCAGACATCCTTATAGCATCTAAAACCTTTGATCTCATCAAGTCCTGTGATGCTAGCCCAGATTTTACAATCCAGTTCTCCCATTGCTTCTGAAATTTTTTTAGAGGCTCCCCTCTTCCAACCGAACCAGTTAATTCACAGCCCCTATTAATTCCTGTTTATTTGGACCAGTTGGCTGAATCCAGTATTTTGCCACTAATTTCCTGGCACAGTATAGAGTTTTAGCTATTGGCAGTTTTCCCCCCTCTGTTACTGTTAAGTCCTGCATGTGGCCCAGGATACCAACTATCGGGTCCCTAGAGATAGTAATACCATATACATTATCTACCATGTTGAACACATCTGTCCAATATGAACTTAATCCCCTACAGGTCCACATCATGTGAATAAGATCTTCCTCTACCTCCGTGTATCGAGGGCAACTGGCGTCTTATGGAGCATTAGGGGTGTTCTGTACACTCTATGTAATAAAAATAATTGCGATGTTGAGCTTCACTGATGGGCGGTAATGGTGTGTTTTCAAGAACATCTTGCCACTGGACAGACATCAGTGGAACTACATCCTTTTCCCATTTTTCTTTTAACCCCCGATATGGGTTCCCCCAAGCTCCTCTCCATCAGAAAACTATAAGTAAATGATATGAGCTTATAAGAGGTCGAAGCTCGTACCATATGGCTTAATAAAGCTGTATTGGCAATAGTTGTAGAGATTTCTTTCTCCTGATATTGCATTGCATGCTTCAATTGTAAATATGAATAAAAAACGGACCTGTGAAGTCCAAACTCCGTTTGAAGCTGCTGGAAAGTTTTGAATATACCATTATCAAAAACCTGATGCACGTACTTGATGCCTTTTTGCACTCATTCCTCAAAACCCTCCAGTTTGTATATATCCAGGAGCGCCGCGGCCTTCTCTGTGTTTACCGCAGGCCAGGGCGAGGCTAAGCTTCATTCATGTGAACAGAGCTTAGCCCCGCCCAGGCCAGTGATACTAGTCGTGACGTCACTGGGCCTGAGGAAAACACAGAGAAGGCCGCGGCGCTCCTGCAGCGCCGCTGCCTTCTCAAACAGCTGATCGGCGGGGGTCCCGGGTGTCGGACCGCCGCCGATCAGATGCTAATGATCTATCCAGAGGATAGATCATCAGTTTTACACAACTGCAGAACCCCTTTAAATGCATGTGCTTCCAGTGCCCCTAATGGAGAGTGCTTTTTAATAACCGATCCAATTATGGACTTCCTTGAATCTTTTTCTGTTTCTCGGTGCAGCCAGAAAGTACGTCCACGGATGAGGCAAAGCTACTCCCCCTTTGTCCTTAGCAAGCTGCAGTTTATTTAGTTGAATCCTAGGTACACATCCATATTAGATGCCTAAATGCTCCATCTATTCTCTTAAACAAGGGTGCATTCTTATGGATGAGGAGGGTTATAGTCATATTTAATATTAAATATGACTATAACCCCCCCCCTCATCCTTAAGTATACACCAATGTACTGCAGTACATGGCTGTATTCTTTAGGATAAGGGGGGTTATAGTCACACAACAGTGCATCATCCACCGATCTCCCAAACATCCCCATAACAGTGTGTTATCCGCAGATCCCCCATAACAGTGTGAAATATTCTGTTATTTGGTTCAAAATATTTTTTTTCTATTTTCCTCCTCTAAAACCTAGGTGCGTCTTATAAAGTGAAAAATACCCTATGTATGTGGGCATTTTAGGAAGTGGAAAAATAATCAATTTTTTTTACTGTTTATTTTTTAAGTTTATTTTTATTATTAAGGGGGGTGATCTGGATTTTTAATTATTTTTTAAAACTTCTTCCATAGACTGCAATGAATTACCAGTCAAACTATGTTCCAACTATGGCAGACCACGCAGTCTTTAGAACCAACTGCTGAGGATATGGTGACCACACGTGCACACTGTTTTTCTTGTGATTGATGAGGAGCCAAACAGTCAGACCCCCATCCATCAGACACTATCTGGTTGATAAGTGATCAATGCTGTCTGTGGGAACACATATTATCATGGAGATTTACGACCTGGCATTAACCAATAGATATGTGCTCAATCTTTATTTCTTTATTACTTCCGCCTTAACCTGCTAATGGATGGCACAGCAAATGTGCTTGTGCCATAGCAGTTGTTGCCAGCTGCGGCATACACAACCTAATAGTTTGCCTGCAAGAGTTAAACACAACCCTTAGCATTCAAGTGTTATAGAATCCATCAAAGTACCCTTCGCAGCTCTGGAATCACGTACACAGAACTGCTTGGATAGAGGAACTCGCAGTGATAACTTCCAGCAGGTTAACCTGTTCGCTGCCATTTATTGCATCATTATAATGGATACAATAAAGATGGCGTTTTAACTGGACATCAGATCTGTGCTGGAAGTTATTTACAGAATCGATCAAAGTATCGCTATTTATAGTCCACTATTGGGACAAGAAAATGAAATTAAAGGGGTTGTCCATGATTTTGACACCAGCATAAGTCACCAGTAAGGACGAGCGAATCGATTTCGGATGCTTCGCATAAAACTTTGTCAGAGTACTCCGTACAGTATTAGAATGTACTAGCTCCTATGAGCCGCAGTTATTACTTCGCAAAGTCTCGAGAGACTTCGGGTAATAACTTCATAAATTAATTTCTATTTTAAAAAGCCTTGTTACCGAACTCGGCTTCGGGTTCCAAGGAACCCCATGAAACCGATCCAGAGCTCAGTAGCAAGGTTTTTTACGGTTGAAGTTAATTTACGAAGTTATTACCCGAAGTCTCGCGAGACTCCGTGAAGTGATAACTTCGGCTCATCGGAGCCAATACATTCTAATACTGTACAGAGAGCTCGCTCCGTACAGTATTCATAGGAAGTTTTATGCGAATCGACTTCGGACGAAGGATACGAAGTCGATTCGCTCATCCCTAGTCACCAGTATCATATAAGCGGGGGTCCAACACCCTGACCCCCCCCAAATCAGCCAGAACTGCACAGATCTATCATTGTTCAATGGACGGAGCTGGTAACTGCACTACTGCTCTCTCTGAATGAGCTTCCAGCTCTGTTCACTACACAATGGATGAATCTGTTTAGTCCCATTGCCGACAAAATAGCTGATCAATGGGGTGCTGGGTGTCAGACCCCCGCCAATCAATACTAATAGCCTTTCCTGAGGTTACATAAGGAATAAGTATTTCTCACTGTACAAACAATTCCCCTCAAATCAGTTTTAATCATTACGATGATATGAACTCTCTTCGGCCAGTTTTAATTGACATTTGTATATGTATTTATACATAAAGTCCATTATCTAAGCACATAGCTGATACTTGCCCATACCTCAGCTCTTGTCACACGCTCCATTTCCTCAACAATGCGTTGGTTCATTTCACTGTCTTTATTTCTCAGAGCAGTCAATTCAGCATCACATTCTTTCCTGGGAAGAGTAAAATATTAATCTGATTAATAAATTCAGAAATCAGCTCTCAGTATTGCAATTTATTACCTATCTCATGCTGTCTCTGAGCTGACATATGTGGAGCACAGCACATAAGGTGACATAAGTTATGATATCTGGTGTGAAATGTACCCATATATGCTGTAGCCATGACACGCAGCTTTATTAACCACCTAACTGTTCTGCTCGAGTCCAGCTCAGGCAGTGTGAAAAGTAGATAACTGGAGGGGAAGGGCTGCTTTAGATGGTGATATCTCCTCAGTGGTAGCAGCTAGAAACATCTGGTCTTATCTGAAAGCTGACAGTCCAGGCTTTAATACAAGAAAATGCTAAAGTCCAAGAAACAGAGGAGAAATCACTGTTAGAAATCAAGTCGGGAATAATCGTAAGTGAAACCTGTTTTTACTTTCATTTTCACCTGCATTCACAGCATCCCGATTTCTATCAGTGATATCTTTCTCTGTCCTGAACATATCGCTGTCAGTTATTCTCTGAAAGCTTGGAATGTCTGCTTTCAAACAAGACCAGTTGCGGGTTTCTAGCTGCTACCATTCAGGAGGTAGCAGCATCTAAAGCAGCCCTCCCCCTCCAGTTAGCTACTTTTCCCACTGCTGGAGCTGGACTCTGGCAAAACAGTTAGGGGGTTAAAGTGGCACAAATATGGATGAGCTATCCTCCGGATGAGTCAACGGTATCAGATCAGTAGGGGTCCGACACCCCACCCATCGGCTGTTATTCTGGAAAGTATACAGTAGACTGACCCAGAAGCAGACATCTCTGTCCCCTGTGTAGTGGCTGTGCCTTCACGGGTTCACGGGAGCAGAGATGCAATACACCGGCACCAGAAACTACACAGTGGACTGAGCCTTCTGCTTCCAGCATCCTGAGGATAGGTCATCAATATCTAAGTCCAACTTTAAGAACTAGGGCTGTGGAGTCAAAGTTGGAAGAAATGCAGTGGATCCAACTCCAAAGTAAAAATATTACAAAGGTATTCGGGTTACATCAAGTTACCTGTGCAGGATGGGGGCTAACTAAGGCCTCTTTCACACGAGCGTCACGGATTAGGTCTGGATGCGTTCAGGGTGCGTTCAGGAAAACTCGCACCATTTTGCAAGCAAGTTCAGTCAGTTTTGTCTGCGATTGCGTTCAGTTGTTCAGTTTTTTCCGCGCGGGTGCGATGCGTTTTGATGCGTTTTTCACGCGCGTGATAAAAAACTGAAGGTTTGCAAACAACATCTCTTAGCGACCATCAGTGAAAAACGCATTGCACCTGCACTTGCTTCAGGATACAATGCGTTTTTCACTGAAGCCCCATTCACTTCTATGGGACCAGGGCTGCGTGAAAAACGCAGAATATAAAACATGCTGCGTTTTTCACGCGACGCAGAACTGATGCGTGAAAAAAAACGCTTATGTACACAGACCCATTGAAATGAATGGGTCAGGATTCACTGCAGGTACTATGTGTTCACGTCACACACGCGCAGAAAACTCGCTCGTGTGAAAGGGGCCTTATAGATCAGAGGGGATTAGACTGCTGGGAACCCCACCAATCACAAGAATAGGGGCCTCACACCCTATGGGAAATCCCCAAATAAATGGACCAGCAGGTTGAGAATGAGAACTGTCAGTGCATTCATCAGAAATAGCCATGGGCTTGTACTCAGCTATTTCCAGCTAGGAATATATGGGTAATTCATTTCTCAGTATGTGTATATCACTATAGGTCTACTGAGAAGTGGCTGATCATGTCTAATTTACAACTGTGATAAAGCAATGAGACTTATACCCTCGTCCAAAAACAATGCATTGGGGAGTTAAAGGTGCGGTGACTTCATGTAGATTATTTACATTTCAGATGAACCAAGAGATCCTCTGAAGTAGTGATAAAACTCCAGTCACATAAACCTCTTTCACACTAGCGTTAGCAGCGCTCCGGCCCCACACATGTTAACATGGAACAAGACACAGACATACACACATACAGACATACATACATACATACATACTCACATACTCCCAGGACGCCGGCAGAACGTCTTCACGCGCCTCCTGCGCGCAGTGATGACGATTCCCCACAGCGCCCTCTGCTGGGCACAGTGGGGAAACGTCATAGCTGCACGCAGGAGGCGCGTGAAGACATGCTGCCGGCGTCCCTGGAGTATGTGAGTATGTATGTGTGTATGTATGTATCTATGTATGTAGCCGGATCCGGAATGACCCCCCATTGCAAATCAATGGAGGACAGATCCGGATTACTGGTGTGTCACACCAAACGGATCCGTCCCCATTGACTTGCATTGGGGGTCATTCCGGATCCGTCTTGGTGCGGATGCCTGGACCGGAGAGCAAACCGCAGCATGCTGCGGTTTGTTCTCCGGTCTGAAGACGGAACGGAATGCTTTCAGGAGCCTCCGTTGTCTTCAGTTCAGTTTTGTCCCCACTGCCAATGAATGGGGACAAAACTGAAGCGTTTTTTTCCGGTATTGAGCCCCTATGACGGAACTCAATACCGGAATTTAAAAACTGTAGTGTGAAAGTAGCCTAACAGTCACCCTGGTGTGATCACTCACCTCTCTGCAGCTTGCTCAGCCAGTAAATCTGTGATTTTCTTCTCAATTTCATTGTGCTCTTTCTGAAGGCTGCAAAAAATAATTTTTTTTTAATTACTTTACAAAAATATTTCAAAGAAATTGTGAAATATATGTGGATCATTTATCAAGCCCTGCACTCTAGAACTATGGCCACAAATCAGTAACAGAGTGAGCGCAGAAAGAGTGATAAGCGTTAGACTTAAAGATGCCCCACATTTATCAAACATTGTGAGACATTTTATCAATTTGGCACAAATTACAGCAACGCAGACTCCTGCAAAACTGACTTTAAAAATTCCCCTCATGATAAATATCACCCATTTAAATAGACAGCACACAGGCCTCCTAAGGACAGAGCTCAATCTTTCCCAACAAAACTATGGGGGTCATTTACTAAGCTGAAATACCGCTAAACAGTTAGTTGCTCTGCCATCTGCGACTTTGTCCCGCTCACGCCAGGTCTAAAATTGTGGGTGTGGCGACTGGTGAGGGTGGGGACCGGCCGATAGGCCCGTCTCATTTTGGGAGCTCAGTTCTAGAGATGGGTGCCCATCCCAGAGGTGGAAGCCGCACCTTTCAGATATTGGGGGCATAGCCTAGCAATATGCCACCAATGCTTTAGAGGACACAACCCCTTTAAATGGATGAACATACTGTATATTCTTTTAGATATGACATTTGCCTGCATGGGGGAACTTTTTTAATAAGACAGACAACCCCTTTAAAGGGAACTTGTCACCAAGAAAATGCAGTGCAGTCTATGTAATAGAGGAGAGGCACTGAGTAGATTGATATATAGTTTTATGTGAAATGTCGCAGTATAATTTGTATTTTATTCATTTAAAGAAGAACTCCTGCAAAAATTTTTATTCTCTGACCTGTTAGAAAGGTGCGTGATATAAATACTAAAAAGTATAAACCTGAAGGTGTCGGCCTCTTACAGAGTAATGAGGGGGGAGTTGCAGAGAGCGATGAGGAGAAAGCAAAGCTACTAAATAACTTTTTCTCCACTGTATTCACTGAGGAAAATAAAATGTCAGATGAAATGCAGAGTATAAAAGTAAATTCCCCATTAAAAGTGTCCTCTCTGACCCAGGAAGAAGTAGAGCTGCGTCTTAAAAATATTAAAATAGACAAATCACCAGGACCGGATGGCATACACCAACGTATCCTAAGAGAATTAAGTAATGTCATCGCCAGAGCCTTATTTCTGATATTTAAGGACTCTATACTGACAGGGAGTGTTCCACAGGATTGGCGCATAGCAAATGTGGTGCCAATATTCAAAAAGGGTCCAAAAACAGAGCCTGGAAACTATAGGCCGGTAAGTTTAACATCTGTAGTGGGTAAACTGTTTGAAGGTTTTCTGAGAGATGCTATCTTGGAGTACCTCAATGAAAATAAGCAAATAACTCCATAACAGCATGGCTTCATGAGGGATCGGTCATGTCAAACCAATTTAATCAGTTTCTATGAGGAGGTAAGTTCTAGACTTGACCGCGGGGAATCAATGGATGTCGTATATCTGGACTTCTCCAAAGCGTTTGACACGGTACCACATAAAAGGTTAGTATACAAAATGAGAATGCTTGGCCTGGGAGAAAATGTCTGTATGTGGGTAAGTAACTGGCTCAGTGATAGAAAACAGAGGGTGGTTATTAATGGTACATACTCAGATTGGGTCACTGTCACTAGTGGGGTACCACAGGGGGTCAGTATTGGGCCCTATTCTCTTCAATATATTTATTAATGATCTTGTAGAAGGCTTGCACAGTAAAATATCAATTTTTGCAGATGACACTAAACTGTGTAAAGTAATTAACACAGAAGAGGACAGTACACTGCTACAGATGGATCTGGATAGACTGGAGGCTTGGTCAGAGAAGTGGCAGATGAGGTTTAACACTGACAAATGTAAGGTTATGCATATGGGAAAGAATAATGCAAGTCACCAGTACATACTAAATGGTAAAACATTGGGTAACTCTGACATGGAAAAGGACCTAGGAATTTTAGTGAACAGCAAACTAAGCTGCAGAAACCAGTGTCAGACAGCTGCTGCCAAGGCCAATAAGATAATGGGTTGCATCAAAAGAGGCATAGATGCCTGTGATGAGAACATAGTCCTGCCACTTTACAAATCACTAGTCAGACCACACATGGAGTACTGTGTACAGTTCTGGGCTCCTGTGAACAAGGCAGACATAGCAGAACTGGAGAGGGTGCAGAGGAGGGCAACTAAAGTAATAACTGGAATGGGTGGACTACAGTACCCAGAAAGATTATCAAAATTAGGGTTATTTACTTTAGAAAAAAGACGACTGAGGGGAGATCTAATAACTATGTAGAAATATATCAGAGGTCAGTACAGAGATCTCTCCCATCATCTATTTATCCCCAGGACTGTGACTGTGACGAGGGGACATCCTCTGCGTCTGGATGAAAGAAGGTTTGTACATAAACATAGAAGAGGATTCTTTACGGTAAGAGCAGTGAGACTATGGAACTCTCTGCCTGAGGAGGTGGTGATGGTAAGTTCACTAAAAGAGTTCAAGAGGGGCCTGGATGTATTTCTGGAGGTAATAATATTACAGGTTATAGTTACAAGAGAGGGGTCGTTGATCCAGGGAGTTATTCTGATGCCTGATTGGAGTCGGGAAGGAATTTTTCCCCCTAAAGTGAGGAAAATTGGCTTCTACCTCACAGGGGTTTTTTTGCCTTCCCCTGGATCAACTTGTAGGAAAACAGGCCAAACTGGATGGACAGATGTCTTTTTTTCGGCCTTACAAACTATGTTACTATGTTACTATGATATAATCTGTAGTGATTGTCATTTTCTTATCAGAGGCTGAAATTGAGAGTTTCCACTCTTTTCTTATTATAGCTGGGTCATGTGACCAACTCCCTGACCTCCAACTGACCCAGGACAGCAAGCCAGTCACTGCTCTATTCATTCCTATGAGACTGGAAGTGAGGCTCCCATAGGAATGCATACAGAATTAGACTTCCTGTCCACACATGTCTCTGTGTGAGTTGGTGGGTCTAATTGTTGGTCACATGACACAGATAAGAAACTTCAGGATGATATAAGTCAAAAATGCAGACACTGGTAAGAAAATGACATTCACTACAGATTACATCATGTACATTTCTAGCAGGACATGGAATAAAAATGTTTGCGGGAGTTCTTCTTTAAATTCCTGCTTATTCTGGGCTTTGAAGTCCAGGAGGCGGAGCTATCAGTGATTGACAGCTATATCTGTATGCACAATCATATAGGGCAGGCTGTCAGTCACCGATAGGACTGCCTCCTCAAAGCCCAGAATGAGCAGGAAATTACAAGTTTTACTGAATCATTTCCCATAAAACTATATATCATTCTGCTCAGCTCCTACCGCTCTATAACACGACGCCTGCAGCTCAGATGCCAAATTCAACATGACAGGTTCTCATCAAGGCTGGGCAGTTGTAGGAACTTTATAGCACACTCTCAGCCAGTTCTTCTTCTGTCTCTACAGTGAGATTGTGTCCATAATGAGCTCTGGAGCCTTAACATTATGTCATTATGGACACTGCAGATAGAGGGAGACTGGTGGAAGCGGACTGGAGAACATCATTAAAGGGGTTTTCTCACTTCAGTAAGTGGTATTTATCATGTAGCGAACATTAATACAAGACATTTACTAATATGCTGTGATTGTCCATATTGCTTCCTTTGCTGGCTGGATTCATTTTTCCATAACATTATTCACGGCTCATTTCCATGGTTACGACCACCCTGCAGTCCATCAGTGGTGGTCGTGCTCGCACAATATAGAAACAACGCACTAGCCAATGTGCACTCCTATGGTCCCGGGCACCAGAGAGGCTGACGCTTTTTCCTATAGTGTGCAAGCACGACCACCACTGATGGATTGCAGGGTGGTCATAACCCATGGAAACGAGCAGTGTATAATGTGATGGAAAAATGAATCCAGCCAGCAAAGGAGGCAATATGGACAATCACAATACATTAGTAAGTGGCTTGTATTAACTTTCTCTACATAATAAATGCCACTTACTGAAGTGAGACAACCCCTAAGTCTACTAGAAAGTTTTTATTTCCTACTTTTTACAGGTTCATAGCAAGTTTAAAAAGGTCGACATCCCCCAAAAAACCCCTTCAAGGGCACATCCTACAGGATATACATGGATATGAGAATACCTTTCATTTTTGCTTTGCAGTTTTATTAGTTCACCACCCAGATCCTGCTCCTTCTGAGACTGGTCCTTTCGCTCTTTTTCTGTTTTCTTTCTCGTCTCTTCTTTCTTAGTTGTCAGGTCTTGAATTTTCTTTAGATATCCCTGGAAGACACGAAAAATGTGGTATTGTATAAATGATTGCAAAATTCTAAGACAGGGCTTACATATTAGATAGCTGTCGGATGACATCTACCTCTGCCAACACCCACTCCCCTGTGCACACGCACGCTCGGCCACAGGCGCATTTGTTCTCAGACTGAAGAGGGGAATAAGCCACCGCCAGACAGACACCTCTAGTGGAGGATTGTTTCCCCCAAACTAAAAGAATCAGGCATGTTGAAATGCAACCATCCCAATGCCCCCCTATATACTTTTACTCATAAAATACCAATTTTGGAACTTCTTTTCTAATAACTCTGCATTGTGCCATTCCTCTGTTATTCCTCCTGCAAATCTAAGAATAAAGTGCAACTGGTGGTTAGCAGGCAAAAGGCTGACCCTCTGACCAAATGTTTCTGCCTAGCAGTCACCATAATCAAATATTTTTTCAAGCAATTCTGCTGCATACACATGCACTTTTACAGCAGTCCTGTGCAGATGGCAAGTTGCTCCCACACAGAGCTAGGCCATGACCTGTAGAGTCAGTTTAGATGCTGCGGCCAATAGAAACCAATGTACCTAAGCACTGAAGGAGGAGGAAGGGAGAATAGAGTATTGTTTTCTCTAAATCGCCACAACAGATTTTCACAAGATGGGAATCATTTAAATTGTCAGGATCAACCCTACCAAGCAATATATATGGTTTTATAGGATTGATTCTGCTGACAGGTACTCTTCAACCTTGTGGCATGCCGAGAGTCTACTGTGCAGACTGGAAGCACCCTGCACATGCTCAGTGCAATCCATCTCCAGTTCTTCCTTTCCAGTCTTGCATCATTTCCACTGCAGGTACTGGACACCTCATATGAAGGCTGCGCAGTAGAACATATGACGGGAGACTGGGCATGCACAGAACAGCATTAAACTGAACCGGCAAAGTGAAGGAGGGTGCACATGCTGTGCATTTCTATGGAGGTGGGACCCTCACCAATCAGACAATGGGGCATATACTAGTGATATGCCACCATTGTCTGAGATGGGAATACCCCTGTAAAGAGGGAAGTTTAACAAACCTCATTCAATCACTGAGGAAAATATTAGCTGTAGATTTAAGGCGTGCTGAGGATTTGATAATGGCCCTGCAATAAGTGAAATCCATGGCTCAGTCCGCACTAATATCCGTAATGACGGCTGCTTGTAACACAAGCCGATTTCACTGCAAGTTTCTTCTGGAAATTTTATGTGTGAAGTTGCCCTAACAGGGGCAAATATATTGCATGTGGATCTAGTTTACTGTTCACTTTGGTGCTGTTTTTTGGGTAAATGCAGAGAATGACAGCGTGCACAGGGCATCCATCACACCCCATTATTCTCCGTACCTTGTGTCTCTGCGTTTCTTCCTCATTCTGCTGTCTTAGTTGTCTTATCTGCACCTGGAGCTGTTTCTCAGCCTGGATCTGTCTGTCCAGCACCTCCTGGTAACTGTCCTTCAGTAGTTCTCTGCGGCCGATAAGCAGCTTCTGCAGGTAGATAATGCATTAATATGTATGTCAGAAAGTCTCCACGGACTTACACAGACAGCCACTACAATGGCGCTCACCAGGAGCCTCTCGGTGTCCTCCTCTGTAATGGTTTCTGCATCTTGCTTCTCAGACTCCGTCTACAGGGTTGGATGTAAAGGAATTAAAACAATATTTGTGCATTAAAAAAATGTGAATGCTAATAACAGAGTAAATACTATATATAAAACAAGAAAATAAACATAAAAGGTTAATTTAAAGGGGATTTTTGGGAGTTAAAGGGAATTAGGATCATCACTACTGAAGTAAAGCAACTGCCTAATAGCACTTAGTCCCTTATTTCCAGATGTGCCTTTGTTCCAGCAATAGACGTTTTCTATCTTCTGAAAATCCAGTTTATTTGGTATGCAAATGAGCCAGTAAGGTGCCCAGAGGGGCGTCATTCTTGCAGGAAGGAGCCCAGCCAGGCCTTCATCTGGTGCCCAAACCCGCCTCCTCTCTGCCCTCACATGTTCACCCACCCCCCTCCTACGTCCCGCTGAAGCCATAACTCCGCCTCCCTTTTCCCTGCTGCGTTGCGTCTCAATCTTGTGTATGGCAGTGCCCAACTCTGCCTGTGCCTGCGCACTCTGTCCCACCGAGGGCATCAGCCGAGCCCAGTGACGTTTCTGCCTGTGCTGGAAAGAAGAAGAAGCATGTCACCTACGTCACTGAGCTCAGAGCATACCCAGTCATGTGAGAGTGGAGCGAAGGCAGACTTGAGCATCAAATAGAGGCGTGCTTGGGCTCCTTCGTGCTAGAATACCGCCCCTCTGGGCACCTTACTGGCTCATTTGCAGACCTAATAAACTGGACTTTTTCGAAGACAGTAAACACCTATTGCTGAAACCAAGGCACATCTGGTAATAAGATAGTAAATGTTATTAGGCAATTGCTTTACTTCAATCCCTTTAAATAATGACGTCCTATCCTCGGTGGGGGTCCAACTCCCAGCACCCCCACCGATCAGCTGTTCGAAGAAGCTGCGGAGCTCTGGTGAGTGCTGAAGCATCCTCAGGCCTTACCAAGTACAGCGCTGTTCACTGTATAGTGGCAGTGCTCGGTATTGCAGCCCAGGCCCATCATGCCACTTGCTGCACTCCTTCAATCAGCTGTCAAGAGTCGGGCCACCACCGATCAGATATTGATGACCCATCCTGGGAATAATCCATCAATATTCAACTCCAGGAAATCCCCTTTAAAGGGGTTGTGCCTACAGGGAGTCCCCCTCCAGTAGCTTGTGCAGACAGCCACCCTAGTCACTACAGACGGCTCACACAGGTGTTCATTATATTCAGTATCATTGCATTGTTGATATGTAGTTCACATATTATATTTCATGCACACAAACTTATTTTTTGTCCATTCCATTTTTTTTTGCTGCCCATATTTGGAACCATTCACTTCAATGGGTCCACAAAAAAAACAGAAATGACTCTGCGTGCATTCCGTTTCCGTATGTCTGCATGGCTGTTCCGCAAAAAAGATCACACGTGTCCTTTTCTTGTCCATTTTGCAGACAAGGACAGGCATTGTTGCAAACGGATGCAATACAAATGTCACACGTAATTTTTGTGGATCCATGTTTTGGGACCACAACATACATACAGTCCCGTGCATGAGTCCTAAAGCTGATCCCAACGTAAGTGTAGGTCCAATCGCCCCACTGATCAGCTGTTGGGAGGGGCTGTGGTGCTCAGGTGAGAGCAGCGGCCATTTCCTCTCGGACTCTCCTCATATGCATCTGTCACCCGGCCTTTGTAAAGTTCAGTCAAGTAAGCGGGAATGAGGTGTAATACCAAGCACGACCACTATCCAAGCTGGAGCGCTGTGCTTGGTGTACTATGAAGAGACCCTTTAAATGGCCGACCCCTGGGACCCCTTCCATTTCGTAGTATGAAGAGATTGCAGTACTGAATGGCCCATGCTGTAGTTTCCTGCGCTGTGGGTGGCCAGGGTGCTGCTGTGCAGGAAAAATTAGTGAAAGGGACCACCATTCAGGATGTGTGGGAGTCCCAGAGGTCGGTCACCCCTGATAATAAAGCAATGCGCTGTCACTTTATGAGATGGGAATCTCCAGCACAGACTACATAACATCTCACCTGTACTGCCATGCACTTCATCACTAGCCCACCAGGATCCCCAGGGTCATGTAAGGCACTTTGCAGACTGCAGAGGTCTCCCTCACTGTTGACTTGGCACACAGCGCCCCCTTCTGACATGTTTCCACCAGGGAGGTCAGATTCTGCAGCGGGCATGTCACCTGTAGAATATATCATCCACGTTGTCGAAACCGGTCACTTCTCAGGTGGTTCAATGAATGGCCTTCAAGGAAACAGCAATGATAGAGTTAAAAGACTAAGAATCAGAAAACTCAAGATAGATCTTAACAAAACCTAAATAACATCCCCTAAGAAAGAGGTCACGATCCTGTCGTAAATGGCGCCTGTATTAGGAGGACGGCACCGGCGAGGAAACAAGGGGATCAAAACTGCCAGCAACCTTAAAGAGAACACGTCCCCTCTCCTGACATGTATGGTTTAGTATCTACTTGTATCCCCCAGGTAATAACAATACTAGAGCGTATATTCTTGTGACTCTGTGCTGTGCCATCCCTCTTATGTTCCTGTTAGAAACTATGAATGAATTGTGTGCAGTTTGCAATGAAGGTCCAGCTGGGTGTTACCAGCTGGCGGGTGTCCCTGCACAGAATGACAATACCCAATCAGTGCTGCCATGCCCCCCCCAACTTGACCTTCATTGAAAACTGCTAGAAATTCATTCAGAACTTCTAGCATGTATAATAGAGGTTCGGAATAACAGAGTCATAAGAATAGATGCTCCAGAATTGTTATTACATGGGGCAGGGATCAGCAACCTTCACCACTGCTGCTGCGAAACTACAACTCCCAGCATGCACACTTACTTGGCTGTTCTTGTAACTTATAGAAGTGAAAGAAGGATTCTGGGAGTTGTAGTTTCAGAACAGCTGAAGTGCCGGAGGTTGCTAATTCCTAACCTAAAGAGTTAATCGCTTGTAAGTCATTTACGGTAAATCCACAGGATAACTGAGGGTCCCCTGACCCCCTGCCATGCTGGCTCATGCCGCTGGGGAATGGACAGGTAACCACAATATGTGAAGAGACATATGACATCATCATCATGCTTCCCCTAACTATATGACTGCCCCACCAGAAATTCACTTAGAGGGAATGAAACCTGCAAAAAAAAACTTTCTTCCATGCTTTACATTTCTACTCTGCTCTTTAAACCCAGAGCTTCCCATATCACCCCGCTACCAATACACCCACGGCCTGCCCCTCTCGTACCCCCCAGTACACTACCGTTCACGTTACCTGAGGCAACATATTTACTTCCGGTCTGTGCTGTCTGTTCAACCACGCCCCGGAAGTGACGCGCTTATGTACGTCACCGCTCAGCCCAAATGCGGAAGTGGAAAACGGGGAAGCTAGCGGAGGGGACAGGTAAGTGCGGGGGTCATGTGACTGGCCCCCTGGTTATTGTACAGTGCTGGCAGAAGGGTCCGGTCCCTGGTGTGGTCATAGACACCAGGTGAGGCGGCAGAGGATTATTAGAGGGGCACACAGCTGGGGGGCGTCCTGTTCACAGACACTGCCCCTGAGAAGAGTAGCAGCAAACTCTCTAACATGTTCTTTAATAAGGGGTCTGTTCACACGTGCAGGTTTTGAATCTATAGAGGTTTTGGCTTTTAAGGGGTTTTCCCATGAAGACAACCTATGCCCTGTACACTGGCTAGGAGATAAGTGTCTTCTGGGGCCCCAGCTTATTACAGGACTGGGGGCCCCTGATGGCTGTGTGAATGGAGATGCTGACACACCTGTAGCTGTTTATCAGAGCCCAGGCTCTTGTCGCTGTACACACCTGTGGTATATATGAGATTTTCACACCTTCATATATTACATTTATAACTTCTGCTTGGCTCTGCGTTTTAGCTGCAAATGTTTGTTTTAGTGCATTTTAAAAAAAAATACTGTTTGTCACAAAGTTACCTGAAGGTGCACACGGTTGTCACCAGTCTGTCAAGGCCACTGCGGTCACCGGGCTGTCTGCTCTCAGGGAATACCTAGGTTTGGGGGTGCACCTGGGGCGGTGACCCCTGAATGTTTCCCCGCTACTTTTGTAAAAGTTCCAGTGTAAAACCAGAATGTTGGTGTTTCCAGTTGTGGTGATTTTCTGAAGCTCCGTGCCTGTACAGTTAGGCCTGTGCGGTGTGTGTGAGCTTTGCAAGTGCTGACGGGGTCCACAGAATTTACACTTTTATCCGCTATCAACTTTTTATCCAATTTATTTTAAAAAATGACACTTTGACACAAAGTTACATGAAGGTGTCTGTGGGTATAGAGGGCTGAGTGGCATTCTGACAATGTACCGGGTATCCACTTTCAGAAAATATATTGGTATGGGGGGTTGGCCAAAGACTGAAGGGTTAAAGAGGTTTGTCCAAGTGTTTAACACCGATGACTTATCCTCTCAGTATAGGCCATCAGTATCTAAATGGAGGAGGTTTGACTCCCCGCACCCCCAGCTGATCAACTGCTTAAAGAGACTGTGACACTCTGAGTGCTGCAGCCTCCTGCTAGACCAGTGACATCAAGTTCATCAGTCACATGATTTATGTGCGGCGCAGTCTGGTTCAAGTGATGGGGGTAAAGCTTCGATACAAAGCACATCTGCTGCCCAATGTACAGCGCTGTGCTTTTGAAGCTGCAGCACTTGACAGAGCGCCGCAGTCTCTTCAAAAGGGGTTGGGGGGGGGGGACTGTGGCAGTCTGAGGGCTGCGGCCTCCTGCTAGACCAGTGACATCAAGTTCATCAGTCATGATTTATGTGCGACGACTCAGTCCCATTCAAGTGACAGGACTATTCAGATCCCCTCTGATCACATACTGATGACCTTTCCTGAGGACAGGACATCAGTATTAGGGCTCATGCCCACGAACGGGTGGCGGCCGGGCCCGTGTGTGGTTCGCAGTGCACTGGCACCGACCATAGGGCTGCCGCATGCAGATCGTGGACCCATTCACTTGAATGGGGTCCACAATCCGCATCCGACGGTCCGCACCATAAAAAAGTAGCGCATGTACTACTTTTTTGCGGTGTGGAGGCACGGACAGAAACACCACGGAAGCACTCCATGGTGCTTCTGAACTGTGCTTCTGAATGGGTCTGTGATGCGGGGTGCACACGGCCAGTGCCCGTGTATTGTGAACCCGCCGTATGCGGGCCCGCAATTTAGCTGGGCAACGGCCATGTGCATGAGCCCTTAAACATGTGGACGACTGCTTTTAACTCTGAGAGAAGGGAGAGCAGAGAGAGAGACATCAGAAACTGAAGCAGTTTTCTAATGGATTTCTGTCGGATTCAGCAGTGCCAGCAGCTAGGTGAAGGAATTGCACACACTCTGTAGAAAGGAAATGATTGTTTATATAGTTGCTTATTTTGCATTTAACCACTTCAAGACCAGGCCTAATTTTGCAAATCTGACATGTGTCACTTCATGTGGTAATAGCTTTGGAACGCTTTTACTTATACAAGCCATTCAGAGACGGTTTTCTCATGACACATTGTACTTCATGTTAATGGTAAATTTGAGTCAATATGTTTTACCTTTATTTATAAAAAAAATCCAAATTTACTGAAAATTTTGAAAAAAAAATCACAATTTTTTAAATATGAATTTCTCTGCTTTTAAGTTACATAGGGATATCTAATAAAATTGTTATTAATGAACATTCACCATATGTCCACTTTATGTTGGCATAATTTTGGAAATGTAATTTTATTTTTTTAGGACGTTAGAAGGCTTCGAATTTTAGATGTAATTTTTAAGATTTTCATGAAAATTTCCAATAGTTAATTTTAAAGGACCTTTGCAGTTCTAAAGTGACTTTGAGGGGCTTAAATAATAGAAACCTCCCATAAATGAACATATTTTAGAAACTACAGCCCCCAATGTAATCCAAACTGATTTTTACAAAGTTTGTTAACCCTTTAGATTTCCCACAAGAATTAAAACAGAAGGAAGGTGAAATTTAAAATATATTTTTTTCGCATATTTTCAATTTTTAATTCATTTTTCCTATAATATAGCAAGGGTAAACCGCAAATCAAATCTAAATATTTATTTTCCTGATTCTGAAGTTTGCAAAAACACCCAATATGTGGTTGTAAACTGCTCTGTGACCGGCAGTAATGAGAGGCAGATAGTACAAGCAGTTGTGATGGCTTTGACAGCTTGTCAGAGTGATCAAAAGCCTGGAGGCCAGGAAAAAAGGTCTCAGGTTAAAGCTCCATGTTCTTGGCTGTCAGGAGGCAGCTGAGTCATGGAGCTTCTATGTACAGGTGCTGCACACAGGGGGCAAAGCTCAAGGACGTTTATAGTCAATGGGCAGACTTGAAGTGGTTAAAATGTATGTTGTGAAAGTGAAAGAATATCTGTGGACTTGATACCTTAATAAATGGTTGCATATGCTTTTGAGGACCAGACTCCATGTTCTCCAAGCAAACCAAGATATAGAAGCAGAAGCAGCACTCCAATTTCTTATGTAACATTGCACAATGTATTAACCCATTGACCAGAGGACAAGATTTCAGCTCAGTGCCTCTTTTTTTTTTTGTGAGCGGTGAATGAATATATCCTCCAACGTCACACTTGAGATGTTGGAGGGTTACTTCTTCTATATGGATTATTGATGATGGTGTGTTGTTCTCCGCAGGTCCCAATGCCCTCGCTAGGTTGCTTCCTGTGTAATGGGCCATCACAATGCACCGGTTCTTCATTCCACACATGTGCCTTTGTCTTTTCACCTGGCCCCTCTTCCTCTCGCTTCTCACACGTACAGCCAGCGATGACTCCTCAAGTCTGGGGGAAGAGCTGACCTGGGCTGTCCGTCTGGACCCCTCTCAAGGCTCTGGACGGAGAGAGGAGTTGGACGCTCTGGCAGAAGAACTTTCTCGTGCTGTAGGGCTGGAAAATCGGGGTGTTATCGGGGAGTTAAAGGATCACTACTTATTTGCACATGTGGGATGCGGTGAGACCAAGGAGGATGCTCGGAAGAAGGTCCATGAGATATTCACACAGCATGACAGCGTGCGGTGGTTCTCCGAACAAAAGCTACTGAAGAGGTCCAAGAGGAGCTTGCACTTTAATGACCCCAAGTACCCACAGCAATGGCATTTGGTGAGATAGTGTGCAGACGTAGGGAAGTATACACAGGGCTCACACTGACCCATGACACCTACAACTCCCTTCTCCTTATTAGTACCTGTACCTCTTTAGTGATATGTTATCCCTGGCTGAAATCAGTAACATCTCTTAGGCTCAGAAACTCCATCAAAAATGCAGGGAAGCACAGCAAGTAAAATGACTGGCACCCAACAGACTCCGGTATAGTCAAAGGGGTTGTCAGGTGCCATATCGGGGTCAGAATGAAAAGCCACTGTGGCTGAACTGGCATGACCATACATGATTGGCTGTCAGGTAATTTCTATCTGAGAGCAGGATATGATGGAGGGAGAGAAGCCAAGGTTTACTGGATTTAGTCCTGGATTCTCAATCACCCTGTGTGGTTGGGACCATCAGGACTCTTTGTCCCTCCTAAGGCCCCTTTCACACGAGACTCGGACGTCTCCCGCATCGTGAGCCGTGTACTGACCTCCCGGCACTGAACGTACATAGCATTATACTGATTTATGATGCTAAGTAACCCTTACAGTTCTGCAATGTGTTGGATAACATTGTCAGCGTTATCCAACACATTCCAGAACTGTAAGGGTTACATAGCATCATAAATCAGTATAATGCTATGTGATCCCCGTCAGTGCCGGGAGGTCAGTACACTGCACACGATGCGGGAGACGTCCGAGTCTCCCGCTCGTGTCAAAGGGGCCTAAGAGTCCTGTCAGGATTTAATTTGCTTCTTATGCCGAAATCCACGACTTTATCCTGACAGGACTCTTGGGAGAGACAAAGAGAGTCCTGGTGGCCACACCCACACAGGATGATTGACAGACCTCTATATATAAGAGTGTATACACAGAAGGTGCATACACCAGTGTGATTAGGTCATCAGGACTCTCTCTCCTAAGAGTCCTGTCAGGATTAGGCAGTCAGTTTAAAGCGAACCTGTCAGATGATTTCTGATGCCCTGTCTGACAGCAGGATAGAGGGAGAGACGCTAAGCTCTATGATATATACATTGATAGGATTTAGAGAAGGATTGTTGAGTAAAAAGCAGAGTAAATCCTGCCAGGACTCTTAGAAAAGGCAGCGAAGAGTCCTGAGGCCCCACCCACACAGGATGATTGACAGTAAGGCCCCATTCAGATGGCCGTATTATTGCGGGCCTGCAATAATACGGGGGCCGCCCGGCGTGTGTTCCGCACGCTCGGAACACATGCCAGGCAGCCCCATTCAAAATGCCTATACTTGTCCGTGCGTGCGGACAAGTATAGGACATGCTTCATCGGAGCCGTGGCATGGAGCTAGCTCCGTGCGGCGGCTCCCCGCTCCATAGAGGTGAATGGGACTGTGTGAATGGGGCCTAAGAGTTCTGCTGATCCACCCACACTGGTTGATTGACTACCTTCTGTGTGTGCACACTGATACAGGGATAGCTGTCAATCATCCTGTGTGGGTGGGGCCATCAGGACTCTTCACTGCCTTTTCTAAGAGTCCTGGCAGGATTTACTCTGCTTTTTACTCAACAATCCTTCTCTAAATCCTATCAATGTATATATCGCAGAGCTTAGCGTCACTCCCTCTTTCCTGCTGTCAGACAGGGCATCAAAAATCACCTGACAGGTTCTGCCTTAAACTGACCGACTAATCCTGACAGGACTCCTGGGAGAGAGAGTCCAGATGACCCAATCACACTGGTTGATTGACAACCTTCTGTGTTTGCACACTGATACAGTGAGAGTTGTCAATTGTCCTGTGTGGGCGTAGTGGTCAGAATCTATTTAATACTGGATACCCCAATGGTTTGAGAATGTAGCGTTATTGACTTCAATAATATACATTTGGCGTGTTACCGCCCTTATACGCATTTTTCATTCTCACCACTTAATTTGGCTAGCCTTAGCCGTTAAAACTTCACCTTTAATGATTACTACCTAAAAAACTCGAGTTTCCACTCGGTATGCAATGTGTGTAGAAATGAAAAATTGTGAACAATTAAAATTCACAGGGTAAAATGACTCTCTGCCTTCCAATATCTCTCATGCATTGGGGCTTTAGGAGTCATGCTGTATATGCTGCGCCAGTGTGAATTCAGCCATTAAATCATGGCTATCAGCCACCAAAGCCTTGGTTCTAGTCTGATATCTGGACTCGCTTTATACTTAAAGCTGAGTCTTATAGTACCACCAGTCACTGCTAACACTAGCACAGCTAGCCACCTTCCTTAGTATCCCTTCTATCTCCCAACTTTGGCTGTGTCATTTACCCTGAACGCTGCCCCCTTGGGGTGGCAGCGTGTAAATGATTTTAGTTCAGGGTAAATGACACAGCCAAAGTTGGGAGATAGAAGGGATACTAAGGAAGGTGGCTAGCTGTGCTAGTGTTAGCAGTGACTGGTGGTACTATAAGACTCAGCTTTAAGTATAAAGCGAGTCCAGATATCAGACTAGAACCAAGGCTTTGGTGGCTGATAGCCATGATTTAATGGCTGAATTCACACTGGCGCAGCATATACAGCATGACTCCTAAAGCCCCAATGCATGAGAGATATTGGAAGGCAGAGAGTCATTTTACCCTGTGAATTTTAATTGTTCACAATTTTTCATTTCTACACACATTGCATACCGAGTGGAAACTCGAGTTTTTTAGGTGTAGTGGTCAGGACTCTCACTGCCTCTCTCAGGAGTCCTGTCAATATTTACTTATTTGCTTTTTACTCAGCAATCCTACTCCACGTCTTGTAACCTCATATATCATAGAGCTTAGCTTCTCTACCTTGGAAATCACCTAAAAGATGTAATCACGTTAATTGTAACTCTCATAGTTGTATTAAATTGTCACAAAACCGTGGAGCTTTGGAGCTATTAGAACAATTGTTACTATTTAGGGGGTTGTTCCCATCATATAGTGTTATGACATAGCACTAGGAGGTGACATTTCATTGGGACCTTGGGGTATGGCCTCTGGGACACCCCCCAATCCCTAGAGCAATAGTTGTTCTATTAAGCGGTGGTGCTAGTAGGTTTATCATGCTGTCGCTCCATGTTCTCTTACTTTGTAACCTTGTGTTTTAGATGAGCCTGAACCAACCCGTTCTTCTGCCTTTCCTTTTCAGCACAATTCCCGCAGCCCTGGAATGGATATTAATGTCACTGGCGTATGGGAGAGAAATGTGACCGGCCGAGGGGTGACGGTGGTGGTCGTGGATGACGGCGTCCAGCACACTATCCAGGACATTCAATCAAATTATGTGAGCAGAACTGTTACAACGGGGGTGAAGTATGATGGGCTGTGGAGTTGCTGGGCAAACATCTAAGGGGTTCCACAGAAAAATCAGCCTAGTGACGTCCATACTGTAAACCAGAGGATCGCCGTAATGTGTGGCCCCCAACCGTTTCCACATAGAAATGTCTGTGAAAAAATGAAATGGTTACCTTGAGGAAAAACAAAATGTTGCACTAAGTTTTAGGATGCAGTTTTCATTCCTTGATTCATTTTCAGATATCAGCATGCTGCTAGTTTCATACTTTTCTCATGTGGAAGTATTGCTCCCAGTAATACATGTTAGATGTGTGTCCAGGATGCTGCTATCTGCATTAGCTCTCATGTATCAGCACAGCTTCATTCCTGTACATGAGGGATCCTTCCACCTGTCAACAGACACTGATGCTGAAGATTGTCAGTTCCCTCCCCGGCAGAGTTTGTAGTGGCTGTTGTACTTTCTCTCTATACTTACACACTTGCAGCCTGTATGTTTCTCCCCTGCAACCTGCCTTGTACGTGCTTTTCTCCATCCACAGCCTACCTGTGCTGTCTTCTTTCCTTCATATCTGCACTCCAGGCTGTTGTGTAGAACCTCTTCTGTCTCTCTCTGCTGCTATCTCTATCCCTAAGAAAAGGGAGTGTGAGCGCTCTCAGAAACAGGGGCCGTTTATTTCAGATTTAACAGCACCACCAGCTAGGTGAAGGACCTACACATACTTTGCAGAAGCAAAATGGTAGGACTTTTTTTTTTTTTTTTAAAGAAGACTATTTAGAAAGTTGCTTAAAGGGAACCTGTCATCACCTTTATGCTACCCATAATAACAGCAGAATAAAGTAGAGACAGGTGAGTTAATTTCAGCGGTCTGTCATTTATAAGTTAAAAGTAAGTGGTTGCCGAGAACCAACATCACAAACATTGCAGATTAGGCCTGGAAAAGAGTCAAATCTTCATGAGAAGAGTCCTGGTTATTCATGAATTCCTGCTCTCCCTGCCCACCTGCTGATGACTGACTAGCTTCTACCTAGTTTTCTCCCTTTCTCTCTAGGAGAGAACTGCCAGTCATCAGCAGATGGGCGGGAGAGCCGGAGATTATGAATAACCTTGACTCTTCTCAGGTAGATTTGACTCTTTTCAAGGCCTGGAATGCAATGTTTGTGATGTTGGTTCTCAGCAACCACTTACTTTTAGCTCAAGAGATACACACCGCTGAAATCAGCATTTGTGTCACTATTTTATGCTGCCCTCAGTACAGTCAGCATAAAGTTGATGACAGAGTCCCTTTAAAGGAATTGTGCAAAGTAAAGATATCGATGACCTAGGTCATCGATATCAGATCGTCGGGGTCCAAATTCCTGCGTATGTTTGGATCAGCTTTTGGAAGGGGCAGTGACACTTGTGCAATCGCTTCTTCTGCTTCAAAGTTACCTGTGCGCCGTCTCTTTTGCAGTGGGCTCTCAGTGTAATTACAGCTGCTCGTCCCTTAAATGGGATGAGCAGTTGTAATTACACTGTATTGCGTGATGACTCCCAGGTAATTTTGAAGGGGCATCAACACTTATAGGATTGCTGCTACCCCTTCACAGAGCTGATTGGCGAGAGTACCCAGGAATCAGACCCCAGCTAATCTGATACTGATGATCTTTCCTAAGGATAGGTCGCCCTGAGGATAGGTTAGCAATATCTTTGCACTGCACAACCCCTTTAATTTTGCTTTTAGGCAACAAACTATACAAAGAATCTCAGTGTAATGGCGTCCATCGCCTTTTAAAGGGGTATTCCCATCTTAGACAATGGGGGCGTATCACTAGTATATGCCCCCATTGTCTTATAGGTGCGGGTCCCACCGCTGAGACCTGTACCTATATCAAGAACAGTGCGGGGGAGCGCTGCGCCTGGAGGTCCCCGGGGTCCGGCCACCACCAGGCGCAGCTCCCCACTGCTCCCATAGAAATGAATGGGAGCACACCGCACATGCAAGGCCACCTCCCCCATTCATTTCTATGTAGCCGACGAAAATAGCAGAGCGCTGGCCCCATAGAAATGAATGGAGGGTGGCTGCGCATGCGCAGTGCGCCCTCCATTCATTTCCCCGCTCCATTCTCGATATAGGTGCGGGTCCTAGCGATATGTCCCATTGTCTGAGATGGGAATAACCCTTTAAGTAGGTGTTCCTTCCACTGAAATAGTAGTGTAAATACAGAAACTTGTAATTTATCTCATACAGAGCCCAGAAGGAAGCTACGACCTTAACTCCAACGATCCAGACCCCATGCCCCATCCTGATGGATTTAGTGACAACCACCATGGAACCCGTTGTGCAGGGGAGATCGCGGCCGTGTCCAATAATAGTTTCTGCGCCGTGGGTGTCGCCTATGGAAGCAGGATTGCAGGTGCGTAGTTTATCCGTGCCTTGTTTACTTGCCGTCCTTCCTGTTGCTTGGTTCACCTATACGTCTCATCATTTCTCACACGATTGTCGAGCACCACACCCTGTTACAGGCCTCACTACATGTCATCACAGGGTAGGATCTGCGTGCCTCGTGTGGAGATATTTTTCCGTGACTTCCTCATTCTGCATTGATTGATCAGCCTTGTACACTGATCTTTGTACATTTGTCTTTACCAGGGATCAGAGTTCTTGATGGGCCTCTCACAGACAGCATGGAGGCTATTGCCTTCAACAAACACTATCAGATCAACGATATCTACAGCTGCAGGTACATGCGTGCCTTTCTGCTTGCTGTTGATTATTGCTCTACAGCACGCTTACTTATTCATCGTACAATGAAAATTTGATTCCATTTTGTAATATACTTTTTGTATCTATTTCTCATGATTTTCAGGATCTCTGCTTGCTGTCTTTCAGTTGTGATCTCTCATGGTCATGTACTTAAAGGGGTTATGCCATGAGTGATGTAAAAAATTAAAATCAGACATCATATAGTACATGAAACTAATAAAGCTAGAACCAGCCCTGTACCTCACATGGATCCAGAGATCTTCCCATTAATTACAGGGATGCCCAACCTGCGGCCCTCCAGTTGTTGCAAAACTACAACTCCCAGCATGCTCGGACAGCCTACAGCAGGGCATGGTGGGAGTTTGTAGTTTTACAACAGCTAGAGGGCTGCAAGTTGAGCATCCCTGCTCTACTAGATTATCTTCAGCCTGGCAGCTCAGGGGGTGTGTCCTTTCTGCTGCAGCTTTCTCCCTGTAACCCGTGACAGCTTCTAATTTTTGTAATTTTTGTAATGCAACGAATAGACCCCTCACACAATCAACCTAATAATTGATTTTGGGGGGGGGGGGGGTCTGACCCGCCATGATCTCGAGAACAAGAGGTCCCTGAGTCCCCTCTCTGAATGCAGTGGTAGTGCGCATATCAGTCTTCAACTCCATTCTCTTTTATAGGTCAGACATGAATGTAGATCTCAGGATCCCGGGGACCTGTACACAGACCTTGGGTGATATATTATTCATCACCTATCCTGTGGTGATAGGTGATAAGTACTGGTAGTGTTTTTGGGATAACCCCTTTAATTACTATATGAATGACAATTTCTGCAGCCTTTTAAAGTACTTGGGGGGTCATTTACTATCAGAAGTACAACTATATTAGGCATATTTCTGGCGCAGGTTAGCCGTAATCTGCGACTATTCCCTGCTCATGCCAGGTCTAAAAAAGTGGCGGGGAAGGGGGCGGGCCGGAAGGGCCATCTCATTTATCATTTCCTACACCTGTTTTAGACGTAGAAAATGGTCTAAATGGACAGCTGGCGGAGATTTAGACTTGCATAACTTCAGCGAATCCACCACCAGTGCAGGGTCTAAAACGCCAGTCTTTATAAATGACCCCCTTAGTGTTTCTCATCTCATTTCTATATATTAGCTTGCTGTCAGTGAATGAGAACATTCAGAGGCAGGAAACCTGCACATAGCTATTCCTGCTCTCCACTGAGAAATCTTTATAATTGTCCTTAGTCTAGGCAGTGATCTGTGAGCTAATCAGCCTCAAAGGGAACCTGTCATCAACTTTATGCTGCTGACTGTACTGAGGGCAGCATAAATTAGTGACAGAAATGCTGATTTCAGTGGTGTGTCCCTCATGAGCTAAAAGTAAGTGGTTGCTGAGAACCAGCATCATAATCGTTGCAGCACAGACCTTGAAAAGAGTCAAATTTACCTGAGAAGAGTCATGGTTATTCCTAATCTCCTGCTCTCCCGCCCATCTGCTGATGATTGGCAGTTCTCTCCTAGAGAGAAAGGGAGAAAACTAGGTACAAAGCCTGTCAGTCCATCAGCCAGGTGGGCAGGAGAGCAGGAATTCATGAATAACCAGGACTCTTTTCCAGGCCCAGTCTGCAATGATTATGATGTTGATTCTCGGCAACCACTTACTTTTAACTTATAAATGACAGACCGCTGAAATCACCTCACCTGTCTGTACTTTATTCTGCCGTTAGTATGGGCAGCATAAAGGTGATGACAGGTTCCCTTTAAGGGGCTTTTACATCTGGACATTGATGGCATATCTAGAAGATATGGTATAAAGGTCCGATAGGTGTGGGTTCCACCTCTGGGACCCACTCTTGTCTCTAGAAACAGGGCACCTTTGTGAATGGAGAGGATGATGTGCATGTGCGGCCTTCTCTGTTCACTGCTGTTGATGCCTCCGAAAATAGCCGACCGCTGCTCCGCTGTTTCCAGAAGTCCTATAGCAGTGGCATGCAGAGGACTCTGCACAGTCAATGTCATCCCCTTTAACGTCAGACTGATACCTTTGCAGCAGTTCTACCGGAGAGATTCGTGAAGCTGCTGCTGTTTTAAGCTGATAGATCGTGGTCCAGGTTTTATACCGTTACATCCAAAACGCGGACACCGGCCATGTGCCGGCACTATAATAGAAATGCCTTATCTTGTCCGTGGCTGCGGACAAGAATAGGACATGCTCTATTTTTTTGCTGGGCCGCTGAATGGACCGTGTACTGTCCGCAAAAATGCAGGAACAGATGTGACTTGTGAATAGACCCCAAGGCCCTATTCACACAACCGTATATTTGCGGGCCGCATTACTGCGGACCCGCAAATATACGGGGGGGCGCCCGGCATGTGTTCCGCACGCTCGGAACACACGCCGTGCGGCCCCATTGAAAATGCCTATACTTGTCCGTACCGCGGCTCCCGGCCCCATGGAAGTGAAAGGGGCCGCATCTATGCCCGCATTTTTGCCGATAGATACGGCCCCATTCATACGGTCGTGTCAATGGGGCCTTAGGCTACTTTCACACTGGCAGCAGGCCTGATCCGGCAGGTGAAGGGTGCTGCCGGATCAGGCCTGCCGCAGTGACATGTGTGGAGCCGGAACCGCGCTCTGGCCCCACACATGTCACACAGTACATACATACATACACATAAACATACACACACATATAGACAAACAAACACACATACATACTTACATGCTCCCGGCAGGTCTTCGGAGCGTCGGAGGGACAGACGGCTCGCACAGGTGACGATTCCCCACAGCGCCCTCTGCTGGGCGCCTGGTGGAATCGTCATCTGTGCGAGCCGTCCTGTCCCTCCGACGATCCGAAGAACCTGCCGGGAGCATGGAAGTATGTATGTGTATTTGTTTGTCTATATGTGTGTGTATGTTTATGTGTATGTCTATGTCTGTATGTGTAGCCGGATCCGTAATGAACTCCATTGAAAGTCAATGGAGGGCGGATCCGGTTACCATTATGGTCACACCAGACGGATCCACCCCCAATGACTTGCATTGGGGGTCATTCCGGATCCGTCTTGGTGCGGATGCCTGGACCGGAGAGAAAACCGCAGCATGCTGCGGTTTGTTCTCCGGTCTGAAGACGGAACGGAATGCTTTCAGGAGCATTCCGTTGTCTTCAGTTCAGTTTTGTCCCCATTGACAATGAATGGGGACAAAACTGAAGCGTTTTATTCCGGTATTGAGCCCCTATGACGGAACTCAATACCGGAATTTTAAAACGCTAGTGTGAAAGTAGCCTTAGAAATAGGATAAAGTGCATCTTTTTAGAAATGAGTTCTGATTGTCTTCTTCTTTCATAGCTGGGGCCCTGATGATGATGGGAAGACTGTGGATGGACCTCATCAGCTGGGAAAGGTAGTAACTATACATAACCAACCAATATAAACGCCTGTAGATATAGTGACAGTATATAATGGCCCGGCCACATTAGTATTATAACTGGCCACTCACAGCAATGCAATATCTCCTATCATCAAATAAGTTGAAGGGGTTGTTTGGGTTCAGAGCTGAACCGGGACACAAGCCACTTTTCACTCATTTACCATGTCGGAGTAGAGGATCTGAGCATTTCTTGCTCGGATGTTCCCCTTGCCCTACACTGCATCATGCTGGGCAAGGGCTTTTTCTTTACTACTGGTGGCGTACCAGACTTCTCATGGGTATGCTAGGCAGAGGCTTCCTCCTAGCAATGGGCAGGCTTTAGCACTGTCCTAGGCTGTTTCTAGGCTAGGGCACTGCTAAAGACTGCCCATTAGTGCCGATGATGTCACTGGCATAACTTCTAGACAGAAGCCTCCTCCTAGCATACCCATGAGAAGCCCGATACATCACCGGCAGTAGACAAACAGCCTTTGTCGTGGGGGAGCATCGTAGCTAGAAATGCTCTGACGCTCCACACAGACATGGTAAATGAGTGAAGGGGAGCTTATGTCCTGCTTCAGCTCTGAACCCAGACAACCCCTTTAAAGGGTTATTCTCATTTTAGACAATGGGGGCATATCGCTAGGATATGCCCCCATTGTCTTATAGGTGCGGGTCCCACCACTGGGACCCACACCTATTTCCAGAACGGAGCCCCCGAACTGAATGAGGGCGCACTGCGCATGCGCAGCCGCCCTCCATTCATTTCTATGGGGCCGCCGAAAATAGCCGAGCGCTGGCTCGGCTACTTCCGTCGGCTCCATAGAAATGAATGGGAGCGCACCGCGCATGCACGGCCCGGCTCCCATTCATTTCTATGAGTGGCGCGGGGAGCTGCGCCTGGTGGTGGCCGGAAACCTGGGGTCCTCCAGGCGCAGCGCTCCCCGCTCCGTTCTGGATATAGGTGCGGGCCCCCATTGTCTAAGATGAGAATACCCCTTTAACACAAAGGCCAAAAGGTAGGATATGCCTCACACGTCAGATAGGTGTATCAACCCCTCAGTACAACCCCCAGTGTGTGAGGAGAGCAAGCCACGCAGATGTGGGAGTCCGCAAAATAGCTCGGCTAATTCCGGCAGTCCCATAACGGTGAATGACGAGGTGGCTTTGGTCGTGTGGCAGCTCTCCCTTCCTCCCTCGAGGGGGGAGCCCCGTTTTGAGGCTGTGACTCGCACCTGTCTGAGATTTGTGGCATATCCTAGCAAAATGCCATCAATGTTGCAATGGGAATACCCCTAATTTTTAAGGAGTGCGGTATTTGGGGATCTTCTTCCTACTGAGCACCCATTATTCACAGTGGGGGATATTTACTAAGCTAAATGCGCTATAATGCTGCACTCATTGGCACCAGTAGTTGGTATACATTGTTGCACCACATCTATGTATGTTTTAGACTTAGACCCATGCTGCAGCGTATAAATTCCACAGCTTGCCAAATTCTGTTGCATAATGTTTGCAGATTTCCCCTCCTGACCTCAATGAGGAGGCCAAAATCCGGGGTAAAACCCACAAGCAGTGTTTTGTTGTGGATTTTTTCGGAGGGTTAACACTTAGTCTGCTGCAAAATCCTCAAACGTGGATTTTACACGATGAAGTGAGCTTGTTTTGTGTTTTAAGTACAGCAAAAGCAAATTTACACCAAAATCTGCATGGTCTGGTGCTGAAGTACTTGAAGGAAACCCACACAAACACAGGGAGAACATACAGACTCCATGCAGATGTTGTCCTTGGTCAGATTCAAACCTAGGACCCAGTGCTAACCACTGAGCCACTGTGCATCTAGAGAAGGACATGCCGGTGCTAACCACTGAGCCACCGTGCATCTAGAGAAGGACATGCCGGTGCTAACCACTGAGCCACTGTGCATCTAGAGGACATGCCAGTGCTAACCACTGAGCCACTGTGCATCTAGGGGACATGCCAGTGCTAACCACTGAGCCATCGTGCATCTAGAGAAGAACATGCCAGTGCTTACCACTGAGCCACTATGCATCTAGAGAAAAACATGCTGGTGCTAACCACTGAGCCACTATGCATCTACAGAAGAACATGCCGGTGCTAACCACTGAGCCACCGTGAATCTAGAGAAAAACCTGCTGGTGCTAACCACTGAGCCACTATACATCTAGAGAAGAACATGCCAATGCTAACCACTGAGCCACTATGCATCTAGAGAAGAACATGCCAGTGCTAACCACTGAGCCTCCGTGCAGTATAGATTACTATAGATTACAATATTGCAGAATAGATGCGGCCCCATTCACCCCTATGGGAGCGGGGAGCCAGTGGAGCTAGCTCTGTGCCGCGGCTCCACTGAAAAATATGAAGCATGTCCTATACTTGTCCACATGCACGGACAAGTACAGGCATTTTGAATGGGGCCGCCCGGCGTGTGTTCCGAGTGGTGCGGAACACACGCCAGGCGGCCCCCATATTATTGCGGGTCCGGAATAATGTGGACCCTCAAAAATACGGTCGTGTGAATGGGGCCTTATGGTGATGTCATATGTTTAGTATTGATTCCTGGGCAGTCTTTTATTGTGATGATGTCATCATTGTGGTTTTCCGGATCTCTTTGTGTCTGCTCTGTTTTGATGAGATCACAATAGACTGCTTTTATTATTAGGCTGTGCTCTATTATGATGATGCCGCAATAGCATTTCGTGTTTTATTGTTTATATATATATATATATATATATATATATATATATATATATATATATATATATATATATACACTCACTCGGCCACTTTATTAGGTACACCATGCTAGTAACGGGTTGGACCCCCTTTTGCCTTCAGAACTGCCTCAATTCTTCGTGGCATAGATTCAACAAGGTGCTGGAAGCATTCCTCAGAGATTTTGGTCCATATTGACATGATGGCATCACACAGTTGCCGCAGATTTGTCGGCTGCACATCCATGATGCGAATCTCCCGTTCCACCACATCCAAAGATGCTCTATTGGATTGAGATCTGGTGACTGTGGAGGCCATTTGAGTACAGTGAACTCATTGTCATGTTCAAGAAACCAGTCTGAGATGATTCCCAGCTTTATGACATGGCGCATTATCCTGCTGAAAGTAGCCATCAGATGTTGGGTACATTGTGGTCATAAAAGGGATGGACATGGTCAGCAACAATACTCAGGTAGGCTGTGGCGTTGCACGATGCTCAATTGGTACCAAGGGGCCCAAAGAGTGCCAAGAAAATATTCCCCACACCATGACACCACCACCACCAGCTTGAACCGTTGATACAAGGCAGGATGGATCCATGCTTTCATGTTGTTGACGCCAAATTCTGACCCTACCATCCGATGTCCACAGCAGAAATCGAGACTCATCAGACCAGGCAACGTTTTTCCAATCTTCTACTGTCCAATTTCGATGAGCTTGTGCAAATTGTAGCTCAGTTTCCTGTTCTTAGCTGAAAGGAGTGGCACCCGGTGTGGTCTTCTGCTGCTTGTAGCCCATCTGCCTCAAAGTTCGACGTACTGTGCGTTCAGAGATGCTCTTCTGCCTACCTTTGGTTGTAACGGGTGGCAATTTGAGTCACTGTTGCCTTTCTATCAGCTCGAACCAGTCTGCCCATTCTCCTCTGACCTCTGGCATCAACAAGGCATTTCCGCCCACAGAACTGCCGCTCACTGGATGTTTTTTCTTTTTCAGACCATTCTCTGTAACCCTAGAAGATGGTTGTGCCGTGAAAATCCCAGTAGATCAGCAGTTTCTGAAATACTCAGACCAGCCCTTCTGGCACCAACAACCATGCCACGTTCAAAGGCACTCAAATCACCTTTCTTCCCCATACTGATGCTCGGTTTGAACTGCAGGAGATTGTCTTTGACCATGTCTACATGCCTAAATGCACTGAGTTGCCGCCATGTGATTGGCTGATTAGAAATTAAAGTGTTAACAGAGCAGTTGGACAGGTGTACCTAATAAAGTGGCCGGTGAGTGTATATATATAATTATATGAATAGTTACTTGTATTCCTGGTCTGTATCCTATTGTGATGATGTAACTACAGTGTATTTACAGTATGTTATAGTCGTGTCGTTTCTATTACCGAGCTGTTATTGTGAAGTCACACTGTTTCTCTGTTCCTTTTTTTTGTGTGTTATATTGTTATGTCAAAATAGTGTTTTTGCTCCTTTTGTATGTTTTGTTGTGAACCTGTCCTAAGATGTGGTGATGTCATCAGTGACCTGACAGGTTAGACCAGCTCCTCCAAACAATATGAACAAAGGGTTCAGGTGCACGCTACCCTGGCTGAAATGCTAAATCAAGCAAGGACTACAAGCAGCAGCACACTGCAATGCGCAAAATTGTGTCTGGCCCATCTACCAGCGACAAGGTGGCTACTAACAGACTTGCAGTATGATAGGCTGAACTGGATGGACGTATATGTCTTTTTTTTTTTTTTTTTCAGCCTTACAAACTATGTAAAATCACGCCCCAACTTAGTAAAGTACTTAAGTAAAAAAAAAAAAAAAAAAAAAAAAAATGTAAAAAATTTAATATAAAAGTTCAAATCGCCCCCCCTTACTCCAAAATTAAAAATAAACAAAAAAAAATAAGACATCACTTTGTCTAAAAATGCCTATACTATTAAAATCAATTTTTTTTTTTTTTTTTTTTTTTTTTATCCCATACGACAAATGGTGTAACGAAAAAAAAATCACAGTGGCCAAATCGGCATTTTTTTGTCACGTCCCCTCCCCATTTTTTTTTAATTATTATTATTATTATTAAATTTTATTTATTTTTTTTTAGTATTAAATGGCACACAATACACAAATGTGGTATCATGTAATAATACTGACACAGAGAATGAAGGGCACAGGTCAGTTTTACCACATAGTGAACGCCGTAAAAATAAAACCTATAAAACTGACAGAATGACGTTTTTTCTTTCTCCAGTTTCACCCCATTTGGAATTTTTTTTTCCAGCTTCCCATTACATTGTATACAATATTAAAGGGCATCTGTCAGCAGATTTGTACCTATGACACTGGCTGACCTGTTACATGTGCACTTGGCAGCTGAAGACATCTGTGTTGGTCAGATGTCTTCAGCTGCCAAGTGCACATGTAACAGGTCAGCCAGTGTCATAGGTACAAATCTGCTGACAGATGTCCTTGAAATGGTGCTATTAGAAAGTACTACTTATCCTGCAAAAAAACAAGCCCTCATGTGGCCGTGTGAACTGAAAAAAAAAAAAAGTTATGGTTCTGGGAAGACGGGGAGTAAAAAAATAAAAATGCAAAAACAGAAACTATAAACTGTGTTATAGAAAGTTGTCCGGAAGGGGTTAAAGTTGCACATTTTAGACTGTGATTTGCTGCAAGTCATGTGTGATTTAGGATTTGCATCACCCATTAGATTAGACGCTGAAAAAAAAAATGCTCAGTCCTGTCACCGGTGAGTTGCTGTAGCACGCAGCTTACATTGAAGTGTATTAATCTGACTTGCAACCGAAGATCCAGGTTTGGATTTTTTGCAGCCGTCGTGTTGCAGTCCCAGTCATTACATGCAGTGTGCCATTGTGATCTTCATAACGTGCGACCAAGTCACCGTGTAGTCTTATCCTGCCAGGGACAAGGACTAGGGTAAGTGCTGGGTCTGTGGTCGCTGGATCAGATTGAGGTAATAACCTTACTTTCCCGATTGAGGTTTTCCATTACGGTTGTATGTTCATACAGCAGCAGACATTTCAGTATCCTCCTGTATTGCTCGCGTCCTGATGAGATGTTTTCCTTGCCCCTTAGGCCGCTCTTCAGCATGGAGTGATTGCTGGCCGGAAAGGATTTGGTAGTATTTTTGTGGTTGCCAGTGGGAATGGAGGGCAGTATAATGATAACTGTAACTACGATGGATATGCCAACTCCATCTACACCGTCACCATAGGTAAGTGCACCTTTAGTCTAAAATTAAAGCTGCAGTCTTCTGGAAAGTTCCTGTGGATTTTGCTTTAGGCCTCGTTCACGTTTCCGTTTTTCACTGATGTGTGCTATTCATATTTTCTACGGACAGCACACGTACACATTGATTTTAATATGTACACATCAGTATTTTTATTTTACTGGGCGTGGGTCAGGGAAAAAAATTGTGGAGACATGCACTACTATGGTCCGTGATGCCGACCAAACATGCCTATTAAAGGGGTTATCCCATGACTAATGTAAAAAAAGTAAATCAGACCTCATAGAGCATGCGGCAACCTCTTTATAAAAAAAAAAACTAGAACTAGCCCTGTACCTCACATGGATCCAGAGATCTCCACATTCATTGCTCTGGTAGATTTATATCAAGCTGGCAGCTCAAGGGGAGTGTCTTTTCTGCTGCAGCTCAGGGGCGTGTCCATGCTCTCCCTATCGCAGCTCAGGGGGAGCCTAGGAGTTATCCCATGACTAATGTAAAAAATGTAAATCAGACCTCATAGAGCATACGGCAACCTCTTTATAAAAAAAAAAGACTAGAACCAGCCCTGTACCTCATATGGATCCAGAGATCTCCCCATTCATTGCTCTGATAGATTTATATCAAGCTGACAGCTCAAGGGGAGTGTCTTTTATGCTGCAGCTCAGGGGGCGTGCCCATGTGCTCCCTATCGCAGCTCAGGGGGCGTGCCCATGTGCTCCCTATCGCAGCTCAGGGGGCGTGTCCATGAGCTCCCTATCGCAGCTCAGGGGGCATGTCCATGCTCTCCCTATCGCAGTTCAGTAGGCAGTTGAAGGATGAAACTGAGCATGTGCGGCCATCTCAGTGAGCAGGTCAAAGAAATAAGAAAAAGACAAACAGCTGGTGGCGCTATACAAATTCTATTGAATAACTCAGCGGCTATGCTAAGTTTTTAATTACATGCAATTACAAAAGTATTCAGATCCAGGCACTGGTTTGAAGACTGTAGAATATTTTTAATGGGACAACCCCTTTAAATCACAAACATGACATCCATGTTAGGTTTGAAATTAATTTTCAGCTGAGAATTGTCCGTGGAATACGGATGACAGACGAAGGGCAAAAAACAGACACAAGGACGAAACACGGCTCCTTCACTGACATCTTCATTGATGAAACACAGACTGATTTTTTTTCATGGAGACGGAAATGTGAACGAGGCCTTACAAAAGGGTGAAATCCACATTGAAAATCAGCAGTATTTCTGCAACATAATGAGCAGGGTGCTGGTTAGAAAATCTGCTGCATTCTCCTATTTCTTAGCTGTTTGTCTGTTTTTTGTTTTTTTTCTCTATTTGTGTGGAATTTTGAAACCCCCCCCCCCATCCCTCTTCTTCTTTTTTTTTTTTTTTTTTTTTTGTACTGTTCATTGCTATGGATTTAGAGGTTTTTCTATGGACGAAACGCGGATCCTTCACTTTATGGATTTGCAGAACTGTCACTGCAGCTCCTTAGTAAGGAGTAAGGGTCTTTAACATTAATCAGTATATGGATATATTCATTTCGAAGGTGCCGTGAATGAAGCTGGTAAAATGCCTTTCTATGCGGAGGAGTGCGCCTCAATGCTGGCAGTCACCTTCAGCAGCGGAGACAAACAGATGAGAAGTATCGTAAGTCGCTTCTTTCTTTTAATTCCAGTGCAAATGAATGATGGCATCTGTAATCAAACCAATCTTATGCCATGTTCCCGCCATACTCTGCACTGTTGTTAAGATGCCCATACACATTAGATAAAGGTTGCCCAGTAAAAGCCAGTTTGGCTGGCCGTGAAAATTTTACGTATGTCGTCATCCATACACAATGGCCAAACACAAACTTCTGTTTGTCAAAAATTTGATTTGTGGGGTTGGGAAAGAGTAGAAGTGTATGGCACAATTGGCAGAATTTGTCCGACCACCTGCCACTTTGCGCAATTCTCAGCAGCTTGTTTAAATAAGAACTCCCGCAAAAATTTTTATTCTCTGACCTGTTAGAAAGGTGCATGATATAATCTGTAGTGAATGTCATTTTCTTATCAGTGACTGTTTCTGTGAGTAAAAACCTCTCTTCTTATTGTAGCTGGGTCATGTGACCAACTCCCTGACCTCCAACTGACCCAGGACAGAAAGCCAGTAACTGCTCTATTCATTCCTATGGGAGCCTCACTTTCAGTCTCATAGGAATACATAGAGCAGGGCTGGCCAACCTGCGGCTCTCCAGCTGTTGCAAAACTACAACTCCCAGCATGCCCAGTCTGCCTACAGCTATCCTCCTACAACAGGGCATGGTGGGAGTTGTAGTTTTACAACAGCTGGAGAGCCTCAGGTTGGCCAGCCCTGACATAGAGAATTAGACTTCCTGTCCACACATAAGTCTATGTGTGAGTTGGTGGGTCTAATTCCTAGTCACATGACACAGATAAGAAACTTCAGGATGATATAAGTAAAAAATTCAGACACTGGTAAGAAAATGACATTCACTACTGATTATATCATGTACTTTTCTAGCAGGACATGGAATAACATTTTTGTTGGGAGTTCTTCTTTAAGGTAGTTTCACATCACGTTTTATGCCTCCATTTGACGTATACGTTATATATTATTTATTTTATTTTTTTTACAATGGAACTCTATGGTGAGTGAATACCACTGTATGACGTCGGTCTGAGGCATTCGTTTAACATGTACGTTTTAAACAGATTTTGTTAAACAGATGGGAAAAAACGTCATGTGAACCCAGACTTTTAGTCTGTTGCTGTTGGCATGATTTGTATGAACATTTCCACAGACAACTGATCGAGTGCGTTGTGGTCGACCAAAATCTCATAGCGTTTTGTGTCGTAGCCATTAAAGGGGTTGTCCCATGAAAAATTTTATACGTATTTCAAACCAGCACCTGGATCTGAATACTTTTGTGTTTTTGCATGTAATTAAAAATTTAGTATAGCCACTATTCAGTTATTCAATTAAATCTATCTGTATATATATTTTGTATTTTTTGTCCACCTCACTGATATGGACGCACATGCTCACTTCCATCCTCAAATGCCCCCAGCTGCAGCAGACAGGACATGCCCCTTGAACTCTCTGCATGAGATAAATTTAGCAGAGCAATTAGAGCAATGAATGAGGAGATCTCTGGGCCCATATGAGGTACATAACTGGTTCATTGCCATGTACGATATGATGTCTGATTTTCCTTTTTTTACATTCATCATGAGATAACCCCTTTAACACTGCCTAGTAAGTAACCTAATGCTCTGACATAGGGCTAGTACATACAAGCATATGTGGTATCTGTGCAGTAACAAACATGATGAAAGCTCATGTATAGAGCGGCATGTGCACCCGTTTATGATTGATACAGTGCTGGCCAAAAGTATTGGCACCCCTGCAATTCTGTCAGATAATACTCAATTTCTTCCCGAAAATGATTGCAATCACAATTGCTTTGGTAATAATATGTTCATTTATTTTGCTTGGAATGAAAAAAAAGTCAAATCATTGATAATTTTACACAAAACTCCAAAAATGGGCCGGACAAAAGTATTGGCACC
>ONZH01009393.1:0-53575 GCA_900303285.1 Rhinella marina
TGTGCCACTCCTTGGCCTACTCATTCTGTTGCCACTTCCAGGGTCTGTCATTTTGCCCCTCTTTGGCCTACTCATGCTGCTGCCACTTCCAGGGTCTGTAATTGTGTCACTCTTTCGCCCTCCAATTTTAACGACTGCTGCTGCATCTTCCAGGGTCTTTTATTGTGCCAGTCTGTGGCCTACTCATGCTGCTGCCACTTCAGGGTCTGTCATTGTGCCACTCTGTCACCTGATGCTGCGGCCGCCGCCTCCACACGCTGTGTCCTAGCTGGCGCTAGGTCCAAATTATGTAATTGTGCCACTCTCTGGGATGCTGTTGCTGATCCCACTCTGTGGCCTTAAAATGTATTCCACTTCTGCCTCTTGTAGCTGCTGTTACGGTGCAACTCTGTGGCCTTGCACATGTATTAGACTTCTGCCTCTTGTAGCTTCTGTTACGGTGCCACTCTGTGGCCTTGAAATTTGTTTGACTGTTGACTCTTGCAACTTCTGTTACGGTGCCACTCTGTGGCCTTGAAATTTGTTTGACTGCTGACTCTTGCAGCTGCTGTTACGGTGCCACTCTGTGGCCTTGAAATTTGTTTGACTGCTGACTCTTGCAGCTGCTGTTACGGTGCCACTCTGTTGCCTTGAAATTTGTTTGACTGCTGACTCTTAATGCTGCTGTTACGGTGCCACTCTGTGACCTTGAACAGGAATATGTAGATCCCACGGCGCAAGGAACCAGTCATAGGTACGTTGAATTTTCGTTCTTTTTTTCTAGATCTAGATCTAGAATTGAGTAGATCTACCTTCTTTAAGAAGGTAGATGCAAAAGCTATCTAGATTACACGAGCCAACATCACAAAAAATGGAGGACGACCATCCCGTTTGGCCAGTTTAAACGCATTAGACATAACTGTACTAATAATGAAGACTTCATATCACAAAGCCGAATTATACGAAAAAGATTCCTACAAAAAGGATTTCCTCCCATGGTCATAGAAGCAGCTTTTAAGAAAGCATCCACTCTCACACAATCAGACTGTCTTTTTGGTAATGCAAATACAATAGTCAAATCTACCCCCATGAGAAATTTTGATACTAATTTTATCACTACTTTCAATAAAGATCATGACCTAATACGCAAGATTTTATCCAATCATTGGTTTATTCTCAAGAGGGACCCTTATCTCAGTAAAATTTTACCAAACAAACCCGCTATGACCTTTAGAAGATCAAGAACTTTGAAAAACCTTTTGGCACCCAGCAAACTGAAACAGCCCCCCAAGAAGTCCATGGCATTTCCAACAACACAGGGTAGCCACAAGTGTTTCCAACCGAAATGTTTATGTTGTGGCATGATATGTACTGTTGGTTCATTTCGTGGTCCCAAAGGGGAGATTTTTCATATTAAGGGAGACCTACACTGTGGTTCCAGCAATCTGATCTATCTCCTCGAATGTCCCTGTGGTTTGCGTTATGTTGGCCCCACTACTCAAACACTACGAAATAGAACTAATAAACATAGATCTAATGTAAAGAAACAATTTATGCAACATAGCGTATCAAGACACGCAACCGAACGCCATCAAGGATATTTTCTGGGTTTTACTATTACCCCAATAGAACAGGTCTCCTGCAACGGCTCCAGTACACTACAGTCACTTCGCAGACGTGAAATGTACTGGATATATAGACTTAACTGCCTGAATTCTTTTGGCTTAAATGAGGCCTTTGAAATCAATCTGTGAGAACAATCTGAGAAGGATTTCTGTGTTTTGAAATGCATTTATATATGTGTATATATATATATATATATATATATATATATATATATATCTGTCTTTTTTTACACTTGTGTGTGTGTCTCTCTCTCTCTCTCTATATATATATATATATATATATATATATATATATATATATATATGTGTATATATATATATATATATATATATATATATATATATATATATATATATTTTTATTATTATTAATTTTTGTTATAATTTTATATATACACTTTTCATATATATTCTTCATACATATTTTATCTCTGGTATTTAACCCTGATCTTGTTTTTATACTTCTTTGTTTCAGGTCTTCAATTTTATTCTTATCACTACATTCAGATAATTATTTCATTCTCTTGATTATTTTCTTTATGCCAATTGTCTGTGTCACTCCTTGAGCTGTTACCACAGGAGCAGAGGCAGTCACATTTACTGTAGCGATGCCTGCCCTACCTTCCTCTGTACGGGTATCCCGTTGTCAAGTGAGAACTCCGCTATGAGTTCTAAGTCTTCGCTCCGAGTTTTGGCGTCTCCGTTGCTAGGAGACTTGATTAGGACTTCCTGATCACGTGACCGCAACTTTGGTCACGTGGTCTTGTCTATGCAAACGCTGCATTCACATCTAATAGTATACTCCGATCACGTGACCGCTACCCTGGTCACGTGATCACTGTGTGGACTCGTAGCAATCCGCCCGCGGATAATAGCTACCATATTCAATATTTAATTTTATCCATTTGAACCACCAATGTTTAATATAAGCTTGTGCTCTACATACAGTTCCTTTGGATTTGTGTTTTGGGTATGTGTTGTTCTTTGTATTCATTTATGCAAATATGCTAATTCCCTCTCCCCCACCCCAATCCCCTCCCCTTCACCCCCCATTTTTGGCGTTTTTTTGACTATTTATTGGTGTCCTATACATATGGAAGTATATAGCATTTTATTCTTGTACCTGAAGAAGGGGATCTGTTACCCCAAAACGCGTTGTACTATTTATTAATACAATAAAAGAAAAAAAAGAACGAAAATTCAACGTACCTATGACTGGTTCCTTGCGCCGTGGGATCTACATATTCCTGTTTAAGGCTATTCTTCTTCTTCTGTGGGGAATCCAGGCACCCTGTGTCAGAAGCTTATTGTACGGATCCCTGGCCGCATACCACCAATTTAAAGGGAGTTTATTCTCCTGCAGACAAGCTTTCGTTAGTGCTGTGCCTAACCTAAAGCACAACCACACAAGGTGAACCTCCATTTGTGAGTGAGATAATAAATATTTTCTGTTACGTGCCTGGTCTGTGGTGGCCTGTTAATGGGAAGTGACAGCTTTACATATGACATTGTTAGCATTAATTTACATTACATTTAACATTTTCATGAAATACAATTACAGTGTCTAGCAGTGTGCTTCAGGACACTGCAATAGGAGAAAATTCCAGAAGGTCAACCATCACTGCAGAACTCAACAAATCTGGACTTTATGGCAAAGTGGCCAGAAAGAAGCATCTCCCCTTTTTTTTTTCTTTTTCAAATCTTTTTATTGATTTTAATAATAACAGACAAAAATGTACAGCTAATACAAAGGGCTGCACCAAGCATAACACATCAATTGTATAATACATAGTAAATATGACAAAATTAAACTTATTTTGCATAGGAGACAATGGATAGAGTTCTTAATTAAATAAACCTGTGGTAAATGAAGATGACAGTTCGATTCAGCACATATGACCATAATCGAATATAGCACTTGCGGTGTTGCCAACAGTGGTAATCATAGGTCACTATGATCTTCAATTCACCTAAATGGCAATCCTGTGCAGTTATGTCAGAACTGTAACTCAGTAACTGCAGAATTATATAACATCAGAAACAACATAAACATAAAGGACACAAGGAAAGGTGGGGTAGGAAAGGAGGGGTGGTATTTTGGTGTTTAGTTGAGTGGAGATTGTGGCAATTGTGGTGCTAGATCCAGGTGTATTTTATTTTTCTTCCATTTCTCCCATGGGGACCAAAGTTTAGTGTATTTCTGATGGGATCTTTGTTCCCAGTGTGAGAGCTCTTCTAGTCTGGATATGTTATCTATTTTGTCTGACCATGTCGTGATGGAGGGGGTAGAGCCAGATTTCCAATTGGAGGCAATCAGCAACCTGGCTGCTGCTAAAAGTATACTTAATAGTGCTTTAGTTAAGTTGGGAAGCTTATCAGGGATTAAGGCTAATAAAGCTATTTTAGGGCATACGGGAAGTGCAGAGGTCTGGATCTGAAATGTATCTCTAATTTTATTGAAAACATCTGTCCAGAAAGCCGATATTGCTGAACAAGACCACCAAATATGTATAAAGGTGCCTGCCTCTTTTTGGCATCTCCAGCATAGATCTGATGCAGTATTATACATTTTTTTCAATCTAGTAGGCGTCAGGTACCATCTGGATAGCACCTTGTAGGCATTTTCTTGAATGTTAACACATCTGGAAGTAATCTTAGGTGCCGTTGGTATTGTTTGGAGGTCTTTGTCATTAAATTTCTCATCCAGATCTCTCTCCCATTCTCTTATAAAGTATAGGGAGGTGGGGGATTCTATTTTTAGTAAGTTTTGACTTATATTTGAGATAATTTTGCTAGGTGATTTAGATTGAGTAATAATCTTTTCAAACCATGTAAGCGTAGGGTTATTTCTATCTTTAGAGAGAGCTTCTCTAACGGATGTTCTAATGTATGCGTACTGTATAGGATTGAGCTCTGTTAGGTTAAATTTGGATGAAAGTTTCTGTGCGTCTACTAGGGCTCCATCGTCAGCTAACAATTCTTCTATTAGAGTTGTAGAATTCCGGATCAGTGATGGCATTATAGAATATCCACCTTTTGAGGAGAGTAAACAATCTCCTAATGTCAAGAGCGGAGAAGGGAATTTAGAGAACATCTCTCTGATCTCTGCAATCCTCCAGATTTCAAGTGTAGCAGATAGTAGAGTATCATCGTTTGGCTTTTTGGGGACTTCGGTTGGGTTAGCAAAAATTTTAGTTCTTACAGGGTATCGGGCGAGGGTATTCTCCAACACAATCCATGAAGCATCTCCTCTTTAAAAGACATATGAAAGCCAACCTTGAGTTTGCAAAGTAGCACCTAAAGGACTCTCAGACTTTCACATTTTGTGTTAAACAAGATTCTCTGGAAATATTTACATAGTTACCCTCAATTCTATGTGTCATGTCTGAAACCAGGCAGTGCACATCACCTGCCCAATGAAGCATGGTGGTGGCAGCCTAATGCTGTGGTGGTTTTTGAAGTGGCTAGGACAGGGAGCCTGGTCAGGGTTGAGGGAAAGCTGCATGGAATTAAAGTACAGAGATATTCTTAATAAAAACTAATTTGTAATAAAAACAATGACCCTAAGCTCACATGCAAGACAACACAGGAGTGTCTTAGAAACAATTCTGTGAATGTCCTTGAGTGGCCCAGCCAAAGCCCTGACTTGAACCGAATCTAACATCTCTAGAGTAATCTGAAAATGACTATCCAGACTACAGAGAAAATGGCATAAAATTCCCAAATCCAGGTGTGCAAACTTGGTAGCATCATATTCAAGATGACTGGATGCTATTCGCTGCCAAAGGTTTTTCAATCAAGTACTGATTAAAGGGTCTGAAGACGTATGTCAATGCAATATTTCAGTGATTTTCAATAAATTAGCAAAGATTTTGAAGATTCTGTTTTCACTTTTTCATTATGGGGTATTAAGTACAGAATGATTGTTAAAATATTAATGTTTTAAATTATTTTAGCACAAGACCAAAACATAACAAAATACTGTATGACATAAGAGAAAGAGTCTGAAGGCTTTATGAATGCATTGTACAGCTCCAAAATAAGTGTGCAACAGGTGGCTAGGAGCACCAACATAAAATCGAAAGGGTATTTCAGCACAATAAAAAAAAGGACTCCCATGACCCGCAAATGAGTAAAATAGTCTTATATAGTGTTGAGCAAGCATGCTTGGCCAAATACCGAGTGTGCTCGAGCGACATGCTCGAGTCCCCTCCCCGCACGCTAATTAGCCAATTAGCATGTGGGGAGGTACTGGCATTCACTGTAACGCCGTAGCCATCTTTCCTACTGGCATCACAGTGATTGGCTGGCCGGGAAAGCGTCACCTGGTGCTATATAGCACCCGATGACATGTGACCCGGCTCAGACCGAGTCAGGGAGAGCTGCTGCAAGGAGGGACAGATAGTGTAGGAATAGAAATTGGCTAGGCAGGGCTAGTATTTCTGTTGAAAATACCCAAAAGCCCTTTTAAGGGCTATTGTGATATCTGGCTACAATATATTTTTTTTATTTTTTGGGAGTTAAAAATTGTGCAAGGTGGCATGACCTTAACACCACCTACGCAGCTTCTGAATTCTAATCCTTTTTGTATACTGTATACCTGACATCCATTGCCACAGTACCTACGTTGTGTCTGCTGTATACCGTTTGCACAAGGAGGCACAGATAGTGTAGGGATAGGATTTGGCTAGGCAGAGCTAGTTGTTCTGTTGAAAAGACCCCAAAGTCCTTTTAAGGACTATTGTTACATCTGGCTGCAATATATTTTTTATTTTGGGGCAAAAATAACGCAAGTTTACCTGACCTTAACACCACCTGCGCAGCTTGTGCATTATAAAGTTACTGTATCCTATATAGCTGACATCCGGTGTCATTTTTTCTGCCATTAATCAAGTCGACATTACCTGCGCGGTTTATGCATTATAATGTTACTGTATCCTATATAGCTGACATCCGATGTAATTTTTTTCTGCCGTTAATCAAGTTGACATTACCTGCGTTTAGAGATGAGTGAGCACTAAAATGCTCGGGTGCTCGTTATTTGAGACAAACTTTTCCCGATGCTCGGGTGCTCGTTTCGAGTAACGAACCCCATTGAAGTCAATGGGAGACTCGAGCATTTTTGCAGGGGACCAAGGCTCTGCCTAGGGAAGTCTGGGTGAAAACCTGGAAACATAAGAACATGATGGAAACACCACGGAAATGGACAGGAAAAAGCAGGGGCAGCATGCATGGATGCCTCTGAGGCTGCCTAATCCCACCATTACCCCAAATTCTCAGGCAACAACCTGGTGGTTACCCTCATGGCAATTGTGCTCACCCAGACCAAGAAAGGCGAGGCACATGCACATCACATGTTAGGGAAGCACCCAACTAGGTGCAAAAAAAAAATTGTTTAGAGAAAGGGCCTGTAGGTGGACCTCCGGAAAAATTGTTTAGAAAGAGGGCCTGTAGGTGGACCTCCGGAAAAATTGTTTGGAGAGAGGGCCTGTAGGGGACCCTCCGGAAAAATTGTTTAGAGAGAGGGCCTGTAGGTGGACCTCCGGAAAAATTGTGGTAAAAGAGTGCCAGTTGGACCTCTAAAAAAATTGCGTTTTTTGGGTCAGCGTTAGGCAAAGACGACAAGGAGCAGGAGGAGTAGGAGGAGTAGAGAAGAGGAATTGGATACATAAGTAATGTTAATCTTAAGCTGCTTTCCCCCGGAGGAGATTTGAATTCCGGTGAAATCCAGGCTTTATTCATTTTAATAAGAGTCAGCCTGTCAACGCTGTCTGCGCTGTCAGCGCTGTCAGTTGACAGGCGTGTATGCTTATCGGTGATGACGCCACCAGCTGTACTGAATACCCGCTCTGACAACACGCTAGCGGCAGGGCAGGCCAGCACCTCCAAGGCGTACAGCGCCAGTTCAGGCCACGTGTCCAGCTTTGAAACCCAGTAGTTGTATGGAGCAGAGTGATCGGTCCGGACGTTGGTATGGTCAGCTAGGTACTCCCTCACCATATTTCTGTACAGCTCCCCCCTACTCTGCCTAGACTGGGGACAGGTGACAGTGTCTTGCTGGGGTGACATAAAAGTGGCAAAGGCCTTGGAGAGCGTTCCCCTGCCAGTGCTGGACAAGCTGCCTGCTCGCCTCCTCTCCCCCGCTACTTGGCCCACAGAACCACGCCCTCTGCCGCTAGCGGCGTCTGATGGGAAGGATTGTTTCAGCTTGTGCACCAGGGCTTGTTGATATTGATTCACTCTCATACTCCTTTCCTCTACAGGGATGAGAGTGGAAAGGTTCTGCTTGTACCGTGGGTCCAGGAGAGTGAACACCCAGTAATCGGTGTTTGAAAAATTGCTTCTAACACGAGGGTTACGGGATAGGCAGCCTAACATGAAGTCTGCCATGTATGCCAGAGTCCCAACACGCAAGAATTCCCTCTCTTCACTAGCCTGACTCTCCATTTCCTTCTCCTCCTCCTCCTCCTTCTCCAAGTCCTCCTCTTCAGCCCATACACGCTCAAGAGTTAAGCAGGACTGAGCACTGGTACCCTCTTCTGTCTCGCCGACATTCTCCTCCTCTTCCTCCTCATCCTCATCCCCCTCCTCCAATACGTGCTGAGAAACAGACCGGAGGGTGCTCTGGCTATCAAGCGACGTATCTTCCTCCACCGTCTCTTGTGACAAGCGCAAAGCTTCCGACTTCATGCTGAGCAGTGAGTTTTTCAACAGGCAAAGCAGCGGGATGGTGAGGCTGATAATGGCGGCATCGCCGCTGACCATCTGTTGGTCAACATCTGGCAGAAATCAGACATCCACGTCCACTCCTCATTGTAGACTTGAGGAATCTGAGTGACCTGACTACCAGTTCTGGTGGAAGTTGACATCTGGCAGTCTACAATCGCTCTGCACTGCTGGTAAACTCTGGATAACATGTTTAATGTCGAATTCCATCTTGTGGGCACGTCGCACAACAGTCGGTGAGCGGGCAGTTGTAGGCGGCGCTGCGCTGCCCTGAGAGTGGCAGCATATGTGGTTGACTTGCGGAAATGAGCACAGATGCGGCGCACCTTGGTGTGCAAATCAGACAGATTGGAGTATGTCTTGAGGAACTGCTGAACTATTAGATTGAACACGTTGGCCAGGCATGGCACATGTGTCAGTCTGCTGAGTTGCAGAGCCGCCACCAGGTTATACCCGTTGTCACACACAACCATGCCTGGCTTGAGGTTCAGCGGTGCCAGCCACAGATCGGTCTGCGCCGTGATGCCCTGTAACAGCTCTTGGGCAGTGTGCCTTTTGTCACCTAATCTCAGCAGTTTGAGCACCGCCTGCTGGCGCTTACCCACGGCACTGCTGCTGCGCCTAGAGCTACCGACTGAAGGCACCGTGCCCACGGATGTTAATTCGGAGGAGGAGGTGGAGGAGGGGTCAGAGGAGGAGGCATAGTACGTCTGAGAGACCGTGACCAAGGTAGGCCCCGCAATCCTCGGTGTGGGCAGTACATGAGTGGCCCCAGGGTCAGACGCGGTCCCAGCCTCCACCAAGTTAACCCAATGTGCCGTCAGTGATATATAGTGTCCCTGCCCGGCAGCACTTGTCCACGTGTCCGTGGTTAGGTGGACCTTCTCAGAAACAGCATTGGTCAGGGCACGGATGATGTTCTGTGACACGTGCTGGTGTAGGGATGGGACGACACATCAGGAAAAATAGTGGAGGCTGGGGACTGAATACTGAGGGGCAGCCACCGCCATGAGATTGCGAAAGGCCTCAGTCTCTATCAGCCTATAGGGCAGCATCTCCAGGCTCAGCAATTTGGAGATGTGGACGTTGAGGGCTTGGGCATGTGGGTGCTTGGAACTGTATTTCCTCTTGCGCTCCAGCATCTGCTGTAAAGACAGCTGAACGCTGCGCTGGGACACATTGGTGGATGCTGTGTAGGATCGTGGAGGCGAAGGTGTGGTTTTCCGGCGGGAGGCTCTCGTGCCGGGGTCCTTGGCAGGGGGTTGACTAGCAGAGGCAGCAAGTGACACAGGGGAAGAGCAGTGATGTGACCCGCAGGAGGTGAACAGCCTTGGTTCCATTGAGTGGGGTGTTTAGCACTCATATGCCTGCGCATGCTGGTGGTGGATAGGCTAGTAGTGGTGGCACCCCTGCTGATCCTGGTGTGGCACAGGTTGCACACCACAGTTCGTCGGTCATCCTCAATTTCTTTAAAGAACCTCCAGACTTGCGAACATCTAGGCCTCGCCACGGGAGCTTCACTATGTGAAACAGTTGCTGCTGATGCACCAGCTCTGGCCCTGCTTCTCCCTCTGGCCACACCACTGCCTCTTCCAACCTGTTCTGGTGCAGCACTCGCCTCCGCCTCAGAAGCACTGTCTTCACTCAGCTTATCAACCCAGCTTGGGTCAGTCACCTCGTCATCCTCCGATTCCTCAGTCTGCTCCCCCCTCGGACTTCCTGCCCTGACAACAACTTCACCACTGTCTGACAACTGTGTCTCCTCATCGTCCGACATCTCTTTACACACTTCTTCCACTAAATCAACAATGTCATCATCATCACCCACAGACTGCGACAGTTGGAAAACTTGGGCATCGGGAAAGAGGTCAGCAGCAACCTGAGAAGTGGTTTGTGACTCTGGGAAGGGTCCAGAAAACAGTTCCTCAGAGAATGCCGGATCGCATTCCATATTTTCCTGGGAGGGGGCAGACTGGGGGGAAGGAGGTTGAGGTGAAGGAGCCAGAGGAGTGCTCCCTTGGGTAACGTGGGTGGACTGCGTGGAAGACTGACTGGTGGACAAATTACTTGAAGCATTGTCTGCAATCCACGACATCACCTGTTCACAATGTTGTGGTTTTAACAGTCCTCTACCACGTGTCCCTGTAAGTTGAGACATGAAGCTAGGGAGTGTAGCTCTGCGGCGTTCCCCTGCTCCCTCATCAGCAGGTACTGTCTCACCCTGCCCAGGACCACGGCCTCTGCCCCCTGCAGTAATTGAATGCCCACGTCCACCCCCTCGATCCTTAGCCCTGGGGTTCAACATTTTCTGTATATAAGTGTATTATATGTACCAAAAAAAATGGGCCTGCTGTACTGAAACCCACAAACTTGTTCAATCTGAACAAGAAAATATATAGGTGGATAAGTTAGAGCTAAATTACTTATGTTATTATATACCGTGCAGTATGGCGCAATTACACTGAAACTATTAGATTAGGCAGACTTGGTCTGCTTAATTGCAACCCAGACAAATGTCGCACAGAGATTTTTGTAATGTAGCTGTATCAGTGAGAGCAAAAGACCTTTTTTAATTACGTGACGTACAGAATGTGTCACCTGGACAGAAAATACGGATTGTGCTTTGTATAAAGGTGGATAATTTAGAGATAAATTACGTATGTTATTACGTACCGTGCAGTATGGAGCAATTACACTGAAACTATTAGAATAGGCAGACTTGGTCTGCTTAATTGCAACCCAGACAAATGTCACACAGAGATTTTTGTAATGTAGCTGTATCACTGAGAGCAAAAGACCTTTTTTAATTACATGACATACAGTATAGGTCACCTGGACAGAAAATACAGATTGTGGTTTGTGGTGACTGGACAGCTGAACTGTGACACAGAGAATGGTTCCACACAGCTGTATGAAATTGATTTGTATCACTGAGATAAAACAACAAAAAAACTATTTTTTTTATTTATTTATTTTTATACATATTTTTTTTAACGTGACGTACAGAAAATATCAGAGAGCATACTCAGCCCCTGCTTACTGTGGCTATTTTGACTGCAACCCAGACAAATGTCGCACAGAGATTTTTCTAATGTAGCTGTATCAGTGAAAGCAAAAGACCGTATTTGATTACGCGACGTACAGTATTGGTCACCTGGACAGAAAATACGGATTGTGGTTTGTGGTGAGTGGACAGCTGAACTGTGACACACAGAATGGTTCCACACAGCTCTATGAAATGGATTTGTATCACTGAGATAAAACAATAAAAAAAAGTGTTATATATGGCGATAGCTGCACTACTAGTGCCAGCCAGCCCAGCCAGGAGACAAAAAAAATGTCTTGTAGCCCTTAGAAGGGCTGTTGGGTTCTTTTGAGATCACTCCTGCCTAACAGAGAACTAAATCCAGGCCCTAACACTCTCCCTGAAACGCAGCAGATCTGTCCCTAACGACATCCAGACAGCATCTGAGCTGAGCACCGTGAGCAGTCACTAGTATATTCCAGGGTCACCTGATCAGGCCAGCCAACCCCTGCTATCGACATGTAAGGGCCTCACGTGATGCTGGGTGTACCGCAGAGTTTATAGCCGCCAAAAATTCAAAATGTGGGAGATGCCATTTCCTCGAGCATGGCGAGATACTCGTCCGAGCAGCGAGCACTTACGAATACCGTAATACTCGAACGAGCACCAAGCTCGGACGAGCATGCTCGCTCATCTCTACCTGCGTTGCGTCTGTTGTATAAAGTTTGCGCAAGGAGGGACACATAGTGTAGGGATATAAATTGGCTAATTAGGGCTAGTTGTTAGGTATATAGGAGAAACAAACATTGTACTGCACATGCAATGTCGACGTGATTAGCAGCAGAAGAAAATTCAATAAATGTCAGGTATATAGGAGAAACAAGCATTGTACTGCACATGTAATGTCGCCGTCATTAGCGGCAGAAAAAAATGCAATAAATATCAGGTATATAATAGAAACAAACATTGTACTGCACATGTAATATCACCATGATTAGCAGCAGAAAAAACGCAATAAATGTCAGGTATATAGGAGAAACAAACATTGTACTGCACATGTAATGTCGCCATGATTAGCAGCAGAAAAAACGCAATAAATGTCAGGTATATAGGAGAAACAAACATTGTACTGCACATGTAATGTCACCTTGATTAGCGACAGAAAAAACGCAATAAATATCAGGTATATAGGAGAAACAAACATTGTACTGCACATGCTGCGCAGGTGGTGTTAAGATTAGGCAAACTTGCGCAAATTTTAACCATAAAAAATAACAAAATTGCAGCCAAGACTTTTGGGTCTTTTCAACACAACAACTAGATCTGCCTAGCCAAATCTTATCCCTATACTATCTGTGCCTCCTTGTGCAAATGATATAGATTATAAGAATAACGGCAGAAAAAAATACCCTGGATGTCAGGTATTTAGGATCCAGAAAGGTTATACTGCACACGCAGCACAGGTATGTGACATTACCTGCGCTGCGTCTGCTGCATAACGTTTGCTCACTCTAAATATTTCTGACATTCGGTGAAATTTTTCTGTTCATACACAAAAAAAAAAATCTGGGCAACTGTACTTTTGACAAACTTGCATATATACCATTTAATATGTGCAAGGCGAGCAGTAAGGGACAGGGAAGTGAGCATGCTGCTGATGGTGCATGCAGAGGCCATGGCTCTGGGCGCTGTGAAACAGTGTCTGCTGGCAAAGCACAAGAAACAAAGTCATCAAATACTCCTTGATTCATGTCCCAGTTTGCAGGTCGGCGCAAGACAGGTTCTTGTTAGGTCAACATGTCAGGAGGAGGACCAGAGTGAGGTTAATTTTTTAGGTTAAAAAATTAGGGGTGAGGGCCTGCTGGTGAACCTCTTAAATATTTAAAGGCGAGGGCAGCCTAATAAGCAGTTTGATATGATGGAGGAAGAGGATGAGAAGAGGAAGGGGTGAATGGAAATGCATTGTATTCAATACACCTTAAAAGCCACATTTAAAGTTCCTTTATGTTCAGCCGCTTTCCTCTGGTGGGGTAGCGAAGTCAGGGGCAATCCAGGCCTTGTTCATTTCGATTGGCCTCAGCATTTTCAGTTGACAGGCGAATGTGCTTAGCAGTTATTATGCCCCCAGCGGCACTAAATAACCGCTCCGACAAAACGCTAGCGGCAGGGCAGGCCAGCACCTCCAAGGCATAAGTTCATGCCACGTGTCCAGCTTAGACGCCCAATAATTATAAGGCACAGAGGGATCACTGAGGACGTTGACATGGTCAGCTAGGTACTCCTTTACCATTTTCAAAAACTTTTCCCTCCTTGTGACACTAGGCCGCTTATCAGAACCTTTTCCACATGCAGAGCCGCCCACCTTTATTGTGAGCAACTGGAAAGGCACCGACCGTTTTGCAGCTAGTATTCCACTACTGGTCTCTGCTGTTCACAAAGCCTGCCCAACATGTGGAAGGTGAAGTTCCAGCGCGTGCTCAGGTCGCACAGCAGTTGGTGAGCTGGCAAGTGTAAGCGCTGCTGCAGCGTTGCCAGACCAGCGGAAGCCTCCTGTTCATCCTTCCTGTTGGAGGAACAGATAGACTCATTCCTGTCATTAGTTCCAGGGTCCTATAGGGTCAGTTTGGTTTAGGTTCCTGTGTATGAACTCGCCTACATTTGAGGCCTGTTCATACTGGTAGTCAGTCAGGATTAGAGTTAGGGTTTCCTTTAGGAGGTGTCCATCTTACTTCCTTAGTTTCCAGGCCTAATCTTCTTTCCCTCCTATGCTCTGTGTGGCTTTCCCCCCACACCTGAGCATGACAGTATGTGTGTGAGCTTGCTGAGCTCCAAAGCCACCACCAAGTTGCGACCGTTATCAGACACAACCACGCCTGGTTGTAGGTTGAGAGGCAAGAGCCACAGCTCAGCCTGGTCCCTTATACCCTGCCATAGCTCTGTGGCGGTGTGTTGTTTGTCACCTAAGCAAATAAGTTTTAGCACAGCCTGTTGCCGCTTCCCCACTGCTGTGCTACACTGCTTCCAGCTACTGACTGATGGCTGACTGGTGCTGCAAGATAAGAATTCTTAGGTGGAAGTGGAGGAGAATGAGGGGTTGCAGCCGCTAATGTAGGTGGTGGCGGAAATCCTGATGGAAGTAGGGCCCGCGATCCTTTGTGTCGGTAGCACCTGTGCCATCTCAGGTACGACTCGCTCCCAGCCTCCACAACGTTCACCCAGTGTGCCGTCAGGGAAATGTAGCGTCCCTGGCCAATAGCACTTGTCCATGTGTCAGTCGTTAAGTGGACCTTCCCAGTAGCTACGTTGGTCAGGGCACGAGCTATGTTATGGGACACATGCTGGTGTAAGGCGATGACAGCACACCGGCAAAAATAGTGGTGGCTAGGTACTGAGTAACGAGGGACAGCCGCCATCAGACTGTGAAAAGTCTCAGGGTCCACAAGCCTAAACAGCAACACTAGCAATTTGCAAAGGTGTGCATTTAGTGCTATGGCCTGTGGGTGGGTGGCTGGGTATTTGCGCTTTCGTTCAAAAGCCTGGGGTATGGACATCTCTACGCTGCGCTGGGACATAGAAGTGGATGTGCTCTCTGATGGTGCTTGCGAGGGTCCAGGTGCAGGGCGAGAGGCATCTGGGCCTGTGTCTTGGCTAACACGTAACACAGGGAAGAGGAGGCAGTGGTGTGACCCGTATCCACCGATTGTGGATCCAGGCATTTGGCTCACCTATTAGGGTGCTTTGCTGCCATGAGGATCATGCTGGTGGTGGTCAGGCTGCTAGTGTTCATGCCCCTGCTCATTTTGGTACGGCACAGGTTGCAAATGACAATTCTTTTATCGTCCACACTTGTTGGTGTGGTCTGCCTTCTCCCTTTTGCCGCCCCACTGACTCTTCCAGCCTGTTGCGGTGCTGCGGATCCCTCCCCCTTTGTACTGCTGTCCTCGCTCAGATTGACACTTTCCCATGTTGGGCCAGTGATTTCATCATCTACCACCTCCTCTTCCACTTCTTCACTATGGTCCTCCTCCTGACAAGTTGACCTTCAGTGCTGATGACACTCAAAAACATTAGGGGCGAGTGCCTACTGCTGATCTGACTGTGTAAAACATTAGGGGTGAGTGCCTGCTGCTACTTTATATACAAGTAAATATATGTTTCCTAACAATATTTCCTCTAAAATCGATGTTATATTTGGTTTTTGGGGGTATTCTTGTCATTCCGTAAAAGTGGTGTAATACTCAGACAACATCGTTCCCAGCAGCGACTTCAGTGTCCAAGATACATCCAGACATCCTCCCCATGCTGTTCCCAAACCATTTCAGTGGTGTTTCCACCATTTTCTCACCTTTCCCTATGAACCAGACACCCTCCTCCTTTCAGAGCAGGGGTCGCCAGGTTTAGTGCTTGGGTTCTCCCATTGACTTCCATTGTACTCAGGTGCTCGGCCAATCACTCGAGCACCACCTAGTGTTCAGCCAGAGCACCCGAGCATTACGGTGCTAGATCAACACTAGTCTCATCTTACTCATACTCATCTCATCTCATCTTATCATACTCATCCAAATGTTCTCCTGCACTCCACTTCCTGTTCTCAACATAGCTTTGCCACCCAGCTAATAACTGTTAGCAGAGATGATCTGCCTCAACCAGTGATCAGCATTTCCCGTCATGTCCAGAAGAAGGGGACTGTCAAAATGGTGGGGGATTTGGAATGTGGGTATAAAATTCATTATTTTTTTAACCATTTGCAAGCCAAATGAGAGTTTTTGTATTGTGCTGGAATCCCCTTTGAATAAGAGGCAGTGCTAAAGGAGCATATTCAACATGTCCCATATTTAACATTTAATATATCATTCAAAACTTATTGAAATACAAAAGGCAAGCAAACCTCCCATGTGACTACTATTTGCATCCTAAGAGAAGCTTTCTTAATGTTTGTCAACTCCCTGCTGAACATTCATCTGGGAGTCTGCAATAAAAGGTTTGGGGATAATTAGATTTCAGCTTTTTTTTTCTTGGTAAATTTAAATTACTTACTTTGTTTACTCACAGCTGTGCATCTACATGGACCTGGATTTTTGTCAATTACACAGCATTCTTCCACGGTTAATGTCCAAAAAAAGAGCTGCCATTTTGTAACTAGTTACTGTCTCTGTTAAAGTTGTTTGTTTCAACCTTTTTTGCTCCACATAACATTATAATGTCCATAAACTTTGTGTCATGAGTAGAGGCGAAGTTTTGAAAAATTTGATTGCTATGAATTAATTTGCCACAAATTGCTATGTTAAAACTCTATTCAGCCTATTAATCAATCGGATGGTTTTAAATGGCTGCTTAGACAGATGTGCACCCAACTAATGGCTGTTAAAAACGGTAATACGTGCAATATGGCCATTTGGGTTTTTAAAAATCACACACCTCATCCATGATGATGCAACACCTGATCATGTTGGGAGCATGCAGTGACGTCATCACACTCAGGTCTTTTTCAATCAAGAGAGGAGCAAACTGCCTCTGTGTGGATGTGGTATTTTTTTTCCATTCTAAGACAACTTCATCTGCCATTTTAATAAAAATGATTAATTACCATAAAGCACAAAGAAATTTGGCTTCATAACAAGTCACAATTTTCCTAAAATTCTGACCAAATTCCAGTTTGAATACTTCGCTTTGCTCATCATAATTACTGACCACAAACAAAACATGCATACAGTATATTCTGATCCAGAGCAGTGGGACACTATTTCTCATTCTTTCATTACCTAGTAGGCATATGGAGAATTATAGTTCAGGCAATGTTCCTCTGGGAAAAAGGTTTTTCCAAAAAAGCAAAAAGAAATCTGAGCCTCGAATGCTACCAGATGTAAAGTAGTCAATATTTGACCTTTTAAACAAGCCTTGATACATACTGTAACTTAGGGTTATAGTTAAGCCAGTACTTCATCTGTAGACAGCTGTTTGAGGATGATTACCCATCATCAGTGCAGAGAAGAGAGAACTGGCTTAAACGGTGAGAGACCATTGTCGGGGTCCTTGGGGCATTATTTCTACTCATGGTTATTCTCCCAAAGGCCTCTCGCCAAGTTAAGCCAGTCATACTTGTAGAGAAAGTGTGTTCCTTGTTCTAACAATTGACAAGGATCTAACATTTATCATCCAGTCAGTGCATAGGCTATAAACATTGATGCCTGAAATATCCAGGAAGATGGGCACTTTGAAAATTAAACAGGTGTTTCTGTTATAACAAGCTAAAGAACTTGTAGCTGAGAATCTATACAATCCTGATAAAAAACAGACCCTACTGATGTTATGCATCGTACTTGTAACTTGTTTACAATACTCTACTGATGTTATGCATCTTACTTGTAACTAGTGGTTGTTTATTTTATTTTGTTTATTTTATTTAATTATCTTTGTTGTGTAAGTATGGTTTGAAAATATACTATGTGTATTGTGAGACAACAAGAATAGGGATGAACATAAGTCTGATTGAATACTGAAGTCTGGAGATAGGGGGGTTTGGAGGAGGTGTCTAAATGGTTGGAAAAGGAGAGACAGTTGGTGTGTGTAAGAAAAGAGAGAGGATAGTCTGAGAAGCATGAAAGCAAGTATAAAGCTGTGAAATGTGTTTCCACAAGTTAGTATACTGAATCATGGCTAATGGGAGACCATCAGGTCATTAGAGAGAAAGGAGACCAATCTTAAGTAAGTGCTCACAGTGAGGATATACTATACAATGGAGTTAGTACCGATCCAATTCAAGTCAATATCTAATTGTTTCAATATGAATATAATAATATTTAACTACAGTTTGAGCCTATGTCGACATCTTTAAGATAAGTATTCTCAGAAGAGTAGTTATCGTTATATTAATAAACTGATTCTTCAAGCAAAAACTCTGTGTTATTCATATATAGTTAGAAAGGAAAAAACAGTTCCAGTATTAGGAATTGTATTCATTGTATCATTCTTTTCTAAAAATATATAACCTGGTAATATACTTTCAAATCTGATGACATCACGTAACATGGAAACTTTACAAAATATGTTATAAAAACATTAACTTGTGTTTCATACAACTTTATGTACTATATGAATACATTATTAAGCCTTGATTTGTGCCTTGGTACTAATGTATTTGGAGGAAGAGGCAGCCTACAGCAGCCAATTATCCTTTTTCCCCGACATTTGAAGCTGAAAAATGTTGAAATTTGAAGCCCAATATCTCTGTCTCCATTTTGTCTACTTATAGCTTTACTAACAGTTTTACTCCAGTGGTTTTATTTTAATACTAACTAATCAGCTGGTATAGCAAAGGTAAACTAGTTAAAGGGAGCCTTTCATATTGAACATGCTCTTTGAGCTGCAAGCAGCATGTCATAGAGCAGACTGATATATAGTTTTTTTTTGGGGGGGACATTAAAACTTGTATGCTATTCATTAAAATTCATGTTTATTCTGGACTTTTAAGCACTTTTAAGATGGTATAAAAATGCTCAAATATCAGGAAAAGTAAGATCATTAATTAATAATTGATTTCTGTGCATTCATTTGATGAAAGCTGTTTCACATGACATATACTGGGCAACCAGTTGGTTTGTAGTACAATCAAGTTTGTATGATTCTATTTTAAGTATAAATTGTGGTGTTTAATGAATATGTGACTAAAAACAAATTGGGAAAAATTTATAGAAGGGATTATTTTAAATCAATTTTTGCTTGAGTTTGTGCCAAAATTAACCCTTTTATCCCAAATTTAGCAAATCTTTAAAGCAATTAATTTTGTCTAGAAATACCTCTACAGTCTTTTACACCATTCCTCTTACTGGAGTGAGTTTATGACTTAAAAAAAGAGATTCAGTGATCTGGAGTGAAACTAATTAACACCCACTTTCTATCTCACTTTTCAAAATTGTGGCGAGTAATGCGAAAAAGTCACAAGGTGTCTGGAAAACTAAGGGCAAAAAGTTGCAAAGCTCTATTTTAAGACTTTGGGAAACCAGAATTCTGTAGTGCAGGGCATGATGAATTACCCTCATTGTTCATATCCCCTCAAAATGAGAACAGTGTTAATTTATTAAGATCAACAATTTAGACGATTTAGAGGAAGTGCCAAAATATGTGGAGGCATAGGCCTCTACATAACTTTGTTGCTTCCTTCAGTTGGACGTGTGACAATCTAAAATTGTGTGACAACCCTTGCAGGCATAGATTTAAGTAAATTTGTATGCTAAAAACTGATATACAAAATGATGACTGAGGCAGGCCTACTTCCCCGCCCTCTAACTGTCACATACCATGCCTACTTTTTTAGACCTGTTGGGAAAGTGGCGTGCATGAGGAAAAGCTGGAGATTTTGTTGCAACATTGTGACAAAATGTGCAAGTGACATATGCCACAAAAGAAGTGCATGTCAGTATGAGCCCCTATATCTCTAGAGGGTAATTGCACTGCCCTCAGTGTGCAGCTCAATGTAAGATCATAATGTTGTGGGCACTTTGATGTCATTTATTTAAGTTAGGAACTTGACATAAGCTACTTCACATCTGTTTTTTTGCTCGATCCGTTATGGGATCAGCAAAAACACATCAGGTAAATAATACAATCGTCTTCATCCGTTCAGAACGGATCCGGTTGAATTATTTCAATGGTGTCCGGAAAAACGTCTTGATCAGTATCCCATGACACACACAAAAATGCTGCTTGCAGTTGTTTTGTGTCTGGCACGGGAATGCAACAAAACAGAATGGAATGCATTCTGGTGCTCTCAGTTCCGGTTTGTTCAGTTTTGTCAGCATTGACAATGAATGGCGACAAAACTGAAGGGTTTTCCTCCAGTTTTGAGATCTTCTGACGGATGTCAAAACCAGAAAGGAGAAAGCTGATGTGAAAGTAGCCTTAAAAACATTACGAAACCTTGGTTAGGTTAGCAGCTGAATGAAAAGAAATCATAACTGACATTTACTGAGCCGTTAATTCCCTAATTTAAATAATTTTGAAATTATCCAATATAATTAATGCATCCTTAGAATAAACTCAAGAAAAAGAGTAATTGTTTCTTAGCTTTTCCTTCGTGCTTACTTTTAATAACTACTTTCACCAGAAGCTACGCTGGAAATCATAAGTACGTTAAATGCAGACTGCATTAGTAATTGTATAAATGATGTTCTATGTAAACTCATTATAAAGATATGAATTTCCGCAGCATGGTAATTTTACCTGCTGCCATAGTATGGCACACGATCTTTACACTATTACAAAATGTAAATTAACATTGGCTATCTTAGCAGATTTAAATAAAAAATAAACTTCATTTTGTAACTCAGAACGGTTCAGAATGGATCCAATTTTATTATAGCAAAAATGAAGAAACTACATCCAGCACTAAAACCATTGTAAGTCAATAGGTGCCTGATCCAGTTTTTTTGTCTCAGCAAAAACCGGATCTAGCACAAAAAAAACATGTAAGTAAATGGTGCTGGATCTGGCACCTATTGACTTACAACGGTTTTAGTGCCGGATCCAGTTTCTTCAATTTTGATTGGTTTGTTCAGTTTCCCATGCCAGACAAAAAAACACTCTCTAATCAATGATGATGGTGCCCTTTTAAAAGAGGAATGGTAAAACCCAGCTGTTGATTTATTCATAAATATTCAGTAGGAGTAAGAGAGGAATAATTACAATGTTAAGAAAAAAAGGTTCTCTAGAATTGTTTCTACATAGGGTATGCAAGCATTTAATAAAACAGACATTTGCTAAAAAAAACTAATACCTATCCTCACAGACATGAATACCTTAGTAGCCACATCTTCAATGATTCTCCCACTGATTTTATTCCCTCTTAGTTGCTATGAAAAAAATCCCGAAAAATAATGCAATAACACAATATAACATTATATAAGGACTAAGCCCTTATTCTAGTATGATAAAATCTGAGACTCTGAACCAATATATTTTGATCAAAACACATCTGCACCTGCCTACCCGCGCCAAGGTGGTCTCAGTCAGGCAAGTCCTACTCTAAACCTACCTATGCCGTTGGGTATCTACATTCAGGAGAGCAGATCCGGCACATACCGTATAGTGTGCTGCTCCTAGTTACCTCTGTGTGCATCTAGCAACTGAGAGGAGGATCATGCACAGCTATATGTACCACCTAAAAAAGGTCATCTGTGGGATATGCGGGGCAAAAAATGGAAAAGAATGCTACTCCCCAGATAATAGGAGCACATTCACACTTGAAGGTGCCACTCCTTCAAGGACATAAATTTATCAAAAATCACAGAAAACAATAGAAAACATCCTGCACCATATGATAGATAAATATGCGGATGTACATGGCAACATTTATAAGGAAAAAATCACAGAAAATAATGCACTAATACAATAGATGCAAACATTATATATGAACTAAGCCCTCATTCTGGTATGATAAAACCTGAGACTTTCAGCCAATATATTTTGATCAAAACACATCTGTGTCCCCCTACCCGCACCAAGGTGGTCTCAGGCAGGCGGGTCCTACTCTAAACCTACCTATGCCGTTGGGTATCTACATTCAGGAGAGCAGATCCGGCACATACCGTATAGTGTGCTGCTCCTAGTTACCTCTGTGTGCATCTAGCAACTGAGAGGAGGATCATGCACAGCTATATGTACCACCTAAAAAAGGTCATCTGTGGGATATGCGGGGCAAAAAATGGAAAAGAATGCTACTCCCCAGATAATAGGAGCACATTCACACTTGAAGGTGCCACTCCTTCAAGGACATAAATTTATCAAAAATCACAGAAAACAATAGAAAACATCCTGCACCATATGATAGATAAATATGCGGATGTACATGGCAACATTTATAAGGAAAAAATCACAGAAAATAATGCACTAATACAATAGATGCAAACATTATATATGAACTAAGCCCTCATTCTGGTATGATAAAACCTGAGACTTTCAGCCAATATATTTTGATCAAAACACATCTGTGTCCCCCTACCCGCACCAAGGTGGTCTCAGGCAGGCGGGTCCTACTCTAAACCTACCTATGCCGTTGGGTATCTACATTCAGGAGAGCAGATCCGGCACATACCGTATAGTGTGCTGCTCCTAGTTACCTCTGTGTGCATCTAGCAACTGAGAGGAGGATCATGCACAGCTATATGTACCACCTAAAAAAGGTCATCTGTGGGATATGCGGGGCAAAAAATGGAAAAGAATGCTACTCCCCAGATAATAGGAGCACATTCACACTTGAAGGTGCCACTCCTTCAAGGACATAAATTTATCAAAAATCACAGAAAACAATAGAAAACATCCTGCACCATATGATAGATAAATATGCGGATGTACATGGCAACATTTATAAGGAAAAAATCACAGAAAATAATGCACTAATACAATAGATGCAAACATTATATATGAACTAAGCCCTCATTCTGGTATGATAAAACCTGAGACTTTCAGCCAATAAAATTTGATCAAAACACATCTGTGTCCCCCTACCCGCACCAAGGTCGTCTCAGGCAGGCGGGTCCTACTCTAAATTTTTTCCTTATAAATGTTGCCATGTACATCTTCATATTTAGTTATCATATTGTGCAGGATTTTTCAAATCTTTTTCTGTGATTTTTAAAAAATTTATGTAGGCTGGCACAGATGTGTTTTAATCAAAATATATTGGCTTTATTTTATTATTGGCTTTATTTTATATATTTTATCATACCAGAATGAGGGCTTAGTTCATATCTAATGTTTGCATCTATTGTGTTAGTGTATTATTTTCCGTGATTTTTTCCTTATGAATGTTGCCATGTATATCTGCATATTTAGTTGGCATATCGTGCAGGATGTTTTGTATATTTTTCTGTGATTTTTGATAAATTTATGTCCTCTTTGTCATTAATTTGGGCTCCTAATAGCAGTGAATTGTCAGGTTCACAGTGCTCAGTGCCAAAGAGTGATCACAGTAGAATGGCACACCAGACTAAGAGAGAAGCTTTTTCTGGGGGAAAGAATGCACTCTTCTAATTCTAGATCATTCCATTAAGGATTCATGCTCAAATTCGTATTATATGGATCAATGTTGTTCAGTAGTTATAAGAAAAAAATGGGAGAGGACTGTATTACCATGTGTCACAGAGAAACGTTGAGGTGTCTTTTTATGAGTTCATATTCAATCCTTAAAAAAAAAAACAGAAAACGACATCTGCCATATTCTGGAGATAGCTTTTTCTAGAAACATAGCTTCTAAGCAAGAATATAGAAACTGGTGTTTCATGGATGCACCATAATGTGGCACACAGAGTACCTACAGCTTTGTATAACAGAATCGGAGACTTGTAATTCCATACATATAGGCCAAAGGCATATGGCTTTAACATAGCTCAGCGGCATCTTTTAGACAATACTTCTAGGATATGATGTTGCATAAAGCCACAGTATAATGGCAATTGAGACATCTATGACCCTGTAATATAAATCAATAGAGACCACTCTGTAAAAGCTTACTATACACAGTTTGGCTGTAATTTAGAAGCTTAACCATTATCTTTCCCAATAGCAGAAACTGTTTATATTATTTGTTGTTTATTTTGTACTTTATTGATTTTCCTTTATCATAAATTATTCCTAGGATATTTTTAAATTTTAAAATATAATAAACTAAGCATTATTTAACATTTTTATCAAATGCTGTAAAATCATCACAGTAAAATTCATCTTTGAATTTTACCTATTCAAATATATACACCTATATTTTGGTTGAGGGTACAGTATAATTTTCCAAACCATCTGTTGTATTACAATATTGGTAATGCAGATATTGACTTGTAATTCTCTAAGAACAAAAATCTTCCTGACAACTCATCTGCAAAAATAATCCCAAAGGTGATTTTTGCATGTTCTGCTCAAAGGGCACTTGACAAGGTTATGTACTCCTTATGCTCACGGGTCATAAAATCAGCTACTTAATTTTCATATAAATGGCATATGGATATGGTTTTATTGAAATCATTTTGTTTCCAGCAAGGTGTGTTTGGAACAGCAAGCTGTTAGACCTCATACAAAATATCTTATTGACAAAGAAATACATTTACATAATATTATAGGCAACCTGCATTGCCCTCATTATTCATCAAAACTGTCAATGAAATTCAAGTGGAGAACAATTTCACATCTGTCATTTGATCTCTATAAGAAATAATTGCTATTGAAAAAAGGTTCTAAAGAAGTTTGTGGAATCCAGGCAGCTATAGCGTAATTAGTGCGCACAAGTTACTTGCATAGCACATGAACATTTTTTTGAAATAGTGTGACTAGACATTTTTCTACGCATTTCTCCAAATTTTAGAAAATAGCCAAGTGACAACTAATAATGTCCTTAAAAGGGTTGTCAGAGTGTTTAATATTGGGTAATGTGGGTTCTCTTACTCATCATTGCGGTATGTACATCGATAAAATCTTATGTAAATTTGTTACAGCCTTACCTTCCCACACCCGTGACAGTATGGACTTTCTCCGCAAAATCGAGTGCTTGAATTTGGACCCGGGTTCCAAAGTGGCGAGCATTGATGTTGAGTCTCTGTATACCTCTATTCCCCATGATAGAGGCATACAAGCAGTAACTTATTTTCTTAACACTAGAGGTACCCAGTATCAGAGACATAACCAGTTTATTTTGGATCTTCTTCTGTTTACACTTACGCACAATTATTTTGTGTTCGATGGCGTCTTCTACCACCAGCTCAGGGGGACTGCGATGGGGAGTCCCTGTGCCCCATCGTATGCCAACCTCTTCCTGGGCTGGTGGGAGGACACCATTGTTTTTTCAGATCATCTTCATATGTGCAACATCGATGTGCATAGCTTTGTGGCGTTTATTTCTAGACTCAATGATATCGGTCTATTTTTTACTTCAACCATTGATGATGTGTCGTTGACCTTTCTGGATTTGAATATACAATTGCTTAATGGCCATCTTGAGACCTCCCTTTTTCGCAAACCCACTGCTACTAATAATATTCTCCATTGGGACAGCTACCACTTTGAAGCGTGGTATCCCTAAAGGGCAGTTCCTGCGTATCCGCAGGAACTGCTCTGACCACAATACCTTCCTATGGACATCCAAACAGCTCCGTAATCGTCTGAGGGCCAGGGGCTACCCCAAAACAGTCTTGGGGAAACCATTTAGGGATGTAGAAAATTTAAACAGAGACGATCTTCTTGTTCCACGGACACGCGACAAAAATCAGTCGCCAGTTATTCGGTTAATCTCTACTTTTGACGTGGCAAACAAAGAAGTGAGGTCTGTCCTCAATAAATTCTGGCCCATCCTTTTGATGGATCAGGATTTATGTAAAGCTATTTCCCCCTACCCCCAGGTTACTTATAGAAAGGGGAGAAGCCTTGCTGATCGACTGGTACATAGCTTCTATACCGCCCCTAAAAAAGCAGGGACTTGGTTGGATAGGAAACCATCGGGGGTCTTTAGATGCGGCAGTTGTAAGGCTTGTTCCTTTATCCATACTACTAAAGACGTGACGTGCTCAACCACCCTTTCACGCTATATTATGAGGGATTTTATTAACTGCAGAAGCATATACCTGTTTCATTGAATGACCGTTTTTTTTTTTTTTGTTGTTGTGTCCTTGCCTCCTTTGGCTTCATTTGTAGCCTGGTAGCGAATAAACTACCAACCTTAAGTGATGTGGGGTTGTCACCCCACTTTATCTACTCATTCATTATCTTTAGGTATTCTATTTTTATCTCTAATCACTATCCTTTCCCCTTTTCTTCAGGCCCATTCCTTTCCCATCCGTAATTAATTTCAATTTTTTCTTGTGTCCATACTCCTGGACGCCGTGGAACGCATCTGCGCTCCATCTCTTGCTTTTCTACGCTGTGGAGCGCACTCGCATTCCACTGCCGTGCTCCAGGGTACCGGAAGCAGTTAACTCTGCTTCCGGCTGGTTACTTGCCGGCGTGGAACGCACTCCCTTTTGGCATGCATTCCACTCATTATTTGCCTCCGCCGGAGGTATGGCCACCCCGCCGGATGTACGGCGCATCGCTCTATTTAAACCCTGGGTGGCGGCAATATAGCGTGCATACCGCCACCTGGGATGAGCGTTCATCACCCTGCCACCAATGTAAGTTATTTATTTTCTTTGCTTTTGTCTATCTCTGCCTCATCACGTGTTTGCTCTGTATCTATACCTACGTATATTTGTATTTCAGGTACCATCTGAGGGCTGCATTATTCTTTGTGAGGTGGCAAGTATTTATCCCGGTTGGGAACCTATCTTGCATGGTTGTGCCTGTACTATCTAATTCCCCGGTTTACTCTTTTTGTCTATTTCCCCCTGAGGAGCCCAGACGTGGGCGAAACGCGTTGGGGTTGTTTGTTTATACCTACTGGGGTTAGATTTATTATCTACCCCCTGTCCTGCAGTCTATAGGGGTTTCTCTAGGGCCTGCAGGTTAGGTACGGGGACAGGGCACCCCCACCATCAGGGGGTATCCCTGGGCAGAGGGCCTACCCTAGGGCCATACAGGGTCAGTCTAGGGTTTTTTGTGGCTCTTCAATATGTATATATCTATTTATTTTTCTATCATCCAGTACCGTTTTTTGGCGGTCTTTTAATGCATATCCAATAAATACAAGTGTTTTAGGAGTTCCAGTTAGTGTTTTTTTCTTGTTTTATTTGTATTGGCTTCTCCAGAACCAGTTATCTGACTCTATTTGTTGATTTACAAGTGTGTTTTTTAATATTGATGACCTGACCTCTTGACCTCTTGAGGTCATCAAGATCAGATCGGTGGTGGTCTAACTTAAGGCCCCAAGCTGATCAGGTGTTTGAAGAGGCTGCATTACTATAGTCAGTGCGGTGGACGCCTGGTAGCTTACTAAGCACTGTGCCATACCTTGGATAGAGACTCCTCTTCTAGAGACTTCTTACCCAAAATGCCATCTGCTCGAAAAGTTGTGTCTTTTGTATGCCATAAAAGGTGCTTTTGTAAACTACCCTCTTTGAATCTATTTTTATTTACCAAAAAAACGCTACTCGTGTCCATGGCCTATGACTAGTATTGCCGCTCAGACCCATTCACTTGACTAGAAATATGTCATGAACGTGGAGCTGTTTCTGGAAAAAAGGAGACTCAACCTTCCCTTGATATTAGTTTATTTTCAGTGTAATATAGCAGGGACAAGCCTTTGTCCAGATTTAGTGTGTATTTTTTTTTTACAAAACTGACTGGAATATAGCAATTTATGGTATTCAAATGACCTTATTGCCCAAAAACCTTGCTACTTACCGTAGTTTGAATCATCATCATTAAAAAATCTAGACTAATAATTAACTTTGCATTTCCCAAACATTTCAAATTTCATTTACAGTATGTTATCCTACATTTATAGAATGACTAGTAATGAGCTTTCAAAACTACCAATATGGATACAAAAGTTACTGGTCTAAGATTATCATATATTAGATTTATCTTTTTTCTATTACGTTTCAGCAGATATTTAATTAGACTGAAATTGTGATTTTTTTTTAATGCAGTTTATAATGTATGGGATAGATACGTAACTCTACATTTCCTTTCTTAAGGAAAAGAGGTACATAAGAACTCTGTTCCACCTCTGTATGCTTCCAATGTCAATAGTACATATAGAGTTTTTTTCTGTATATATATATACAGTGCCTTGCGAACCTATTCAAGTATTCAGCCCGCTGGAACTTTTCAAGCTTTTGCCACATTTCAGGCTTCAAGCAAAAAGATATTACATTTTACATTTTTGGTGAAGAATCAACAAGTGGGTCACAATTGTGAAGTGGAACAAAATTTATTGGATCATTTAAACTTTTTTTGTAATAATAAAACTGAAAAGTTGGACGTGCAAAATTATTCAGCCCCCTAGCATTAATACTGATGCTAGTTGTTGCGCCACCTTTTGCTGCGATTACAGCTGCAAGTCGCTTGGCGTATGTCTCAGTATGTATCAGTTTTGCACATCTAGAGACTGAAATTCTTGTCCATTCTTCCTTGCAAAACAGCTCGAGGTCTTTGAGGTTGGATGGAGAGCATTTGTGAACAGCAGTTTTCAGCTCTTTCCACATATTCTCAATTGAATTCAGGTCTGGACTTTGACTTGGCCATTCTAAGACCTGGATACGTTTATTTTTGAACCATTCCATTGTAGATTTTGCTTTATGTTTGGGATCATTCTCTTGTTGGGAGATACATCTCTGTCCCAGTCTCAGGTCTTTTGTAGACTACAACAGGTTTTCATCCAGAATGGTCGTGTATTTGGCTCCATCCATCCTCCCATCAATTTTAACCATCTTCCCTGTCCCTGCTGATGAAAAGCAGGCCCAAACCATGATGCTGCCACCACCATGTTTGACAGTGGAGATGGTGTGTTCAGGGTGATGAGCTGTGTTGCTTTTATGCCAAACATATCGTTTTGCATTGTTTCCAAAAAGTTTGATTTTGGTTTCATCTGACCAGAGCACCTTCTTCCACATTTTTGGTTTGTCTCCCAGGTGGCTTGTGGCAAACTGTAAATGAGACTTTTTATGGATATCTTTGAGAAATGGCTTTCTTCTTGCCACTCTTCCATAAAGGCCAGATTTGTGAAGTGTTGGACTGATTATTGTCCTATGGACAAACTCTCCCACCTCAGCTGTAGATCTCTGCAGTTCATCCAGAGTGATCATGGGCCTCTTGGCTGCATCTCTGATCAGTCTTCTCCTTGTTTGAGATGAAAGTTTAGAGGGACGGCCGGCTCTTGGTAGATTTGCAGTGGTATGCAATATGATCGCTTGCACAGTGATCCTTGGGATGTTTAAAGCTTGGGAAATCTTTTGGTATCCAAATCTGGCTTTAAACTTCTTCACAACAGTATCACGGACCTGCCTGGTGTGTACCTTGGTCTTCATAATGCTCTCTGTGCTTTAAACAGAACCCTGTGACTATCACAGAGCAGGTGCATTTGTACGGAGACTTCATCAGTCATTTAGGACAACATTGGATCATTCAGAGATCCTCAATAAACTTCTGGAGTGAGTTTTCTGAACTGAAAGTAAATGGGCCGAATTATTTTGCATGCCCCACTTTTCAGTTTTATTATTACAAAAAAAGTTTAAATGATTCAATACATTTCGTTCCGCTTCACAATTGTGACCCACTTGTTGTTGATTCTTCATAGCATACTTCATCAACCACAGATTTGAAGCAAGCCTTACTTTTAGTGGAGGATATCTCTGTACTCACAGAGTTGAAAAAAATGTGTATGAGAAATGGACTGTTGCCCAGGGTCCAGATTTTCTACGGTGCCAAGTCAACAAGCATGCTTGTACAGTACATGCCCTCGTCATAGCATGAGGGCATGTACTTTAATGCAACATCCTCTTCTGTGGCTTTCTTTCTGATACATTTGCACTCTTTCAATGCTCTACTGCCAGTTTATAAAACGTTCCCTTCTTTCTAGAGATGAGCAAATCTTTTTGACGCTGCGTAGATTCGATACGAATCTTGGAAATTTTCAGCTGCGAAGCGAATCCGAATTTTTTGAGATTTGCTCCGTTAGATTAAAAAATGTTCTTAAGGCTTTCTACGCATTTGCTACGTACTTGTCCTACAAATTGTACGATAATGCTACGTATAAGTTACTCTATAAGCTGTTGCGTACGAATTCAATTAATTTGCAAATTTTTACTGTTCGTTAATCGTTTGGCAAAAGCCCCGGAAGAAAGCGGTCACCTGACCTAGTGGGCAGGGCTTGCTCTGATTGGCTCAGTCTCGGTAAGTCAGTGACGAATCAGTTGTGCTGCGACTGCTGAGACGAGCAGAAGCACTGTGTGTGTAGTTCTGAGAGACTGAGACCTGTTTTGTTAAAAGTGGGGTATAATAGTTCTTGGAATCCATATCACACATATCAGGGATACTGCAGGGCAAGTGCAGGGCCAGTGCAGGGCTAGTAATTAATCAGGCAGGGAGAGAGACAGGGAGAGAGACAAAGACCAGCTGCAGGGCCACAGTCAAGTGAAAAAAGTCTGGAATGGATAAGCAAAAGATGTCCAGTTCCAGCCAGACCTTGAGCTCTAAAAAAAAGGAGAAGGTGGCACAGGGCAGCAGTAAATTCTGTAATTCGTAATAGTTGGCCACTGTTCAATCAGGCTAAGTCACAAAGGAGCACAATTGTAGTGGAGGAGAAAGTGGATGAGGTAGTGGAGTGGATGGCATGCTCATCTCTTTCACAGCCGGATGATCTGCTGTCATCTGCTGATACAGTACCCATATGTAGCCAGGGGTCAGACTCAGAGCGTTCCTCCTACTCCACCATTCCGATCCAGCAAAGCCCGTCATTTTCATATGCAATTTGTACGCTCATGCGCACGTGTTCACAGAGGTTGCGTACCTTTTAAAACTGAATGTTCGTTATTAGTGCGCGAATGTTCGCAAAACACCACATAATAACATATGATTTGTACGCAGATTCGCCGAATAGATTCGTAGAATTTACAAATCTTATGAAAAGTTTGACGAATATTCAGCGAAGCGAATTTTGGATGATTTGTTCATCTCTACTTCTTTCCTCTACCAATAGGTCATTTTGTGATAACACATTCCCTTTATCTAGACCACACATTAGACTCCACATCCTCATCTACCCCAATCTGCCGCAGGCAACTTTACAAACTTAAAAAGGTTGTCCCACGAAAAATATTCTACAGTTTTCAAACAAACACCTGGATCTGAATACTTTCGTAATTGCATGTCATTAAAAATTTTTTATAGTTACTGAGTTATTCAATAACATGTATCTGTATAGGTCTAGAGATGAGCGAGCACTAAAATGCTCGGGTGCTCGTTATTCAAGTCGAACTTTTCCCGATGCTCGGGTGCTCGTTTCGAATAACGAACCCCATTGAAGTCAATGGGAGACTCAAGCATTTTTTGCAGGGGACCAAGGCTCTGCCTAGGGAAGGCTGGGTGAAAACCTAGAAACCTCAGAAAATGATGGAAACACCACGGAAATGGACAGGAAACAGCAGGGGCAGCATGCATGGATGCCTCTGAGGCTGCCTAATCCCACCATTACCCCAAATTCTCCTAGTGGGGCATGTGTGGTATCGATTCTTCTCAGTTTAAAATCGTATACGTCCCCTATCTTGGGACCATATATTTCATGGATTTTTCGAACACGGAAAAGGAAAAAGAGCTTGCTCTGGCCAGGGGAGTGTCTTTTCTACTGCAGCTAAGGGGACGTGTCCATGCTCTGCCTATCACATGTCAGAAGGCAATTAAAAGAAGAAAAACAAAAAACATCAGTACGATATCTAATACGTCCCCTATCCGGGTAAATTGTTTGGAGAGAGGGCCTGTAGGTGGGGGGCAGGCTGGGGGGAAGGAGGTTGAGCTGGAAGAGCCAGAGGAGTGCCCCCTGGGCTAGCGTGTGTGGTGGTGACAACAGCCAGATGGATTTTGAAAAACTGTAGCATCAACCGGTACGGTATGTATTCTTCTGAGTTTAATACCGTATACGGCACCTATCCGGAAAAATAGTTTGGAGAGAGAGAGAAAGAGAGGAAAAAGACATGCAGTATGGAGCAATTACACGGAAACTATCAGATTAGGCAGACTTGGTCTGCTTAATTGCAACCCAGACAAATGAGAGAAAGAGAGGAAAATGACATATTTTTAAAAGTGACGTTCAGTATAGATCAGGGGTGCACAACGTTTTCTGGGTGGGGGCCACATTGTCCGACTGAACCAACGTCAAGGGCCGAAAATAAAATTTAAAGGGGTATTACCAACTGAAATACTGTATTTTGGCAGATTGAACACACAGTGTATACCATTAATGTCTAGTTACAGTTCCAGGAGTCCCATCTAATGGGAGAAATACATGAAAAATGCATGTGAGCAGCCACAAAACATGGACATACATGTCTGTTACCAGATGGATGGGGCGACACAGAATGGTATCAAGGGCCGCATGTGGCCCCCGGGCCGCAGGTTGTGCAACCCTGGTATAAATCAAGTGTGGTATGTGTTGTATGTATACTACTCAGTTTAATACCGTATATGGCAGCTATCCGGAAAAATAGTTTGGAGAGAGAGAAAGATAGGACAAAGACGTAAATTGTTTGAAGAGAGGGCCTGTAGGTGGGGGGGCAGGCTGGGGGGAAGGAGGTTGAGCTGGAAGAGCCAGAGGAGTGCCCCCTGGGCTAGCGTGTGTGGTGGTGACAACACCCGGATGGATTTGGAAAAACTGTAGCATCAACCGGTACGGTATGTATACTTCTGAGTTTAATACCGTATACGGCACCTATCTGGAAAAATAGTTTGGAGAGAGAGAAAGATAGGAAAAAGACGTAAATTGTTTGGAGACAGGGCCTGTAGGTAGGGGGGCAGGCTGGGGGGAAGGAGGTTGAGCTGGAAGAGCCAGAGGAGTGCCCCCTGGGCTAGCGTGTGTGGTGGTGACAACAGCCAGATGTAGTTAGAATGACGACGCAGGACCCCAACTTAAAAATTTAGCATCAACCGGTACAATTGTCAATTATGAGCTCGATCAAGTGTGGCATGACTTTTTAGATGGAAATTGCATGTGGTCACGTACTCCCTGGAAAAGCGTAGTCACCCCTTCTCTGATGTGCTACCCCAGAACATTCTCTGCCCCAATTCGCAAGACCTTTTGCTGTCTCCGTGTGCTGACAGTGGGGATTTACCAGTGTTGTCTGAGGAGGAGGTGGACAATGGCGAGTCACAGGTGTCGGGGGGTGAGGAAGTTGAAAGTGAAGCAAGTTACAGTGGGGACTCCTTGGGGAGACTTTCTCATGATGGGACAGATTCAACTTGGGTGGATCAGGCAGAGGAACAGATCAATTTTTTTTGTGTGTTTATTTAACTTTTATTTAACACAAATAACCACAGAGATATTTATTCGTTCTCTTCGCTGCGCAGTCTGGCGTTGGGGTTCGTCACTTTTATGGCGAGCTGTGCCGCTCTCTCCACAATGGTCTTTAGGTTCTTTGAGGAGAAGTTGTGGGCGATTTCTGCACAGAAGGACTTGTTGCTCATCAACAGAACCTGAAGCTCCTTGACATTGTGGACCAGGAATTTGCGGAACCCTGTGGGCAGCATGTGTTTGTTCTTCTTGGTGCTACCGTACCCAATGTTGGGCAATATAGATACGCAGGTAATATTATTTTTCACACCTATCCCAAAAATAAATTTACGCAGTTTGCGCAAATAAAACTAGAAACTGGAACTGGAGAGACGGCCTGTAGGTGGACATCTGGAAAAATTGTTTGGAGAGAGGGCTTGTAGGTGGACCTCCGGAAAAATTGTTTGGAGAGAGGGCCTGTAGGTGGACCTCCGGAAAAATTGTTTGGAGAGAGGGCCTGTAGGTGGACCTCCGGAAAAATTGTTTGGAGAGAGGGCCTGTAGGTGGACCTCCGGAAAAATTGTTTGGAGAGAGGGCTTGTAGGTGGACCTCCGGAAAAATTGTTTGGAGAGAGGGCCTGTAGGTGGACCTCCGGAAAAATTGTTTGGAGAGAGGGCCTGTAGGTGGACCTCCGGAAAAATTGTTTGGAGAGAGGGTCTGTAGGTGGACCTCCGGAAAAATTGTTTGGAGAGAGGGCCTGTAGGTGTACCTCCGGAAAAATTGTGTAAAAAGAGTGCCAGTTGGACCTCTAAAAAATGGCGTTTTTTTAGTCAGCGTTAGGCAAAGACGACATGGAGGAGAAGGAGTAGGAGGAGTAGAGAAGAGGAATCGGATACATAAGTAATGTTAATCTTTAGCTGCTTTCCCCCGGAGGAGATTTGAATTCCGGTGAAATCCAGGCTTTGTTCATTTTAATAAGCGTGACAGGCGTGTACGCTTATCGGTGATGACGCCACCAGCTGCACTGAATACCCGCTCTGAAAGCACGCTAGCGGCAGGGCAGGCCAGCACCTCCAAGGCGTACAGCGCCAGTTCAGGCCACGTGTCCAGCTTTGAAACCCAGTAGTTGTATGGAGCAGAGTGATCACGCAGGACGTTGGTATGGTCAGCTAGGTACTCCCTCACCACGGCCTCTGCCCCCTGCAGTAATTGAATGCCCACGCCCATGCCCACACCCACGCCCTCGTTCTCGACCCTTAGCCCTGGGGTTCATCATTTTCTGTATGTAAGTGTATTATATAAAAAATAAATGGGCCTGGTGTACTGAAACCCACAAACTTGTTAAGTCTGGTTTAATTAAGTGACGTAAAGAAAGTGTCACCTGGACAGAAAATACGGATTGGCGTGAGTGTACTGAACTGTGACAGACAGAATGGTTCCACGCATCTGTGTGAAATGGATTTGTATCACTGAGCTAAAACAACAAAAAAACTATTTTTTTATATATTTTTTTAAAATATTTTTTTTGTAGTTTTGTTTTTTTTTGGAACTTGACGTGCAGAAACTATCGTAGACCTAACTCACACCCTGTTAATGATGGCTATTTTGACTGCGACCATGACAAATGTCGCACAGAGATTTTTTTGAACAAGCTATATACGTTACAGCAAAAGACCTGGTTGTATTAAGTGACGTACAGAAAGTGTCACCTGGACAGAAAATACGAATTGGAGTGAGTGGACAGCTGAACTGTGAAACACAGAATGGTTCCACACTACTGTGTGAAATGGATTTGTATCACTGAGCTAAAACAACTAAAAAACTATTTTTTATATATATTTTTTTTATATTTTTTTGTAGTTTTGTTTTTTTGGAACGTGACGTGCAGAAACTATCCTAGACCTAACTCACACCCTGTTAATGGTGGCTATTTTGACTGCGACCCAGACAAATGTCGCACAGAGATTTTTGGGATCAAGCTATATACATGAGAGGCAGCAAAAGACTTGGTTGTATAAAGTGACGTACAGAAAGTGTCACCTGCACAGAAAATACGGATTGGCGTGAGTGGACAGATGAACTGTGACAAACAGAATGGTTTCACGCAGCTGTGCGAAATGGATTTGTATCACTGAGCTAAAACAACTAAAAAACTATTTTTTTTATATTTTTTTTTTATATATATATTTTTGTAGTTTTGTTTTTTTTGGAACGTGACATGCAGAAACTATCGTAGACCTAACTCACACCCTGTTTATGGTGGCTATTTTGACTGCGACCCAGACAAATGTCGCACAGAGATTTTTTTTGATCAAGCTATATACGTTACAGCAAAAGACTTGGTTGTATTAAGTGATGTACAGAAAGTGTCACCTGGACAGAAAATATGGATTGGCGTGAGTGGACAGCTGAACTGTGACACACAAAATGGTTCCACGCAGCTGTGTGAAATGGATTTGTATCACTGAGCTAAAACAACTAAAAAACTATTTTTTTATATATTTTTTTTACATTTTTTTTGTAGTTTTGTTTTTTTTTTGAACGTGACGTGCAGAAACTATCGTAGAGCTAACTGACACCCTACTGACGGTGGCTATTTAGACTGCGACCCAGACAAATGTCGCACAGAGATTTTTGGGATCAAGCTATATACGTGACAGGCAGCAAAAGACTTGGTTGTATTAAGTGACGTACAGAAAGTGTCACCTGGACAGAAAATACGGATTGGCGTGAGTGGACAGCTGAACTGTGACACACTGAATGGTTCCACGCAGTTGTGTGAAATGGATTTGTATCACTGAGCTAAAACAACTAAAAAACTATTTTTTTATATATTTTTTTTACATTTTTTTTGTAGTTTTGTTTTTTTTTTTGAACGTGACGTGCAGAAACTATCGTAGAGCTAACTGACACCCTACTGACGGTGGCTATTTAGACTGCGACCCAGACAAATGTCGCACAGAGATTTTTGGGATCAAGCTATATACGTGACAGGCAGCAAAAGACTTGGTTGTATTAAGTGACGTACAGAAAGTGTCACCTTGGACAGAAAATACGGATTGGCGTGAGTGGACAGATGACCTGTGACACACAGAATGGTTCCACGCAGCTGTGTTAAATGGATTTGTATCACTGAGCTAAAACAACAAAAAAACTATTTTTTTTATATTTTTTTTTATATATTTTTTTGTAGTTTTGTTTTTTTTTGGAACTTGACGTGCAGAAACTATCGTAGAGCTAACTGACACCCTACTGACTGTGGCTATTTAGACTGTGACCAAGACAAATGTCGCACAGAGATTTTTGGGATCAAGCTATATACGTGACAGGCAGCAAAAGACTTGGTTGTATTAAGTGACGTACAGAAAGTGTCACCTGGACAGAAAATACGGATTGGCATGAGTGGACAGCTGAACTGTGACACACAGAATGGTTCCACACTGCTGTGTGCAATGGATTTGTATCACTGAGATATAACATAAAAAAAGGGGGTTATATATGGCGATAGCTTCACTTCTAGTGCCAGCCAGCCAAGCCAGGAGACAAAAAAAAATGTCTTGTAGCCCTTAGAAGGGCTGTTGGGTTCTTTGTGGGTGATTCCTGCCTAAAAGAGAACTAAATGCAGGCCCTAACACTCTCCCTGAAACGCAGCAGCTCTATCCCTAATGACATCCAGACGGCATCTGAGCCGAGCACCGCGGCCAGTCACTAGTATATTCCAGGGTCACCTGATCAGGCCAGCCAACCCCTGCTATCGACATGTAAGGGCCCCACGTGATGCTGGGTGTACCGCAGAGTCTCATGGCTTGTGATTGGCTGAGTTTATAGGCGCCAAAAATCCGGAATCCACGATGCGGAAGTTGCCATTTCCTCGAGCATGGCGAGATACTCGTCCGAGCAGCGAGCACTTACGAGTACCCTAATACTCGAACGAGCACCAAGCTCGGACGAGTATGCTCGCTCATCTCTATATAGGACCACTTAATTTCTTATTTCTTTGACCTATTCACGGAGCAGGCCGCACATGCTCAGTTTCAACTTTTAACTGCCTCCTGAGCTGTGATAGGGAGAGCTGAGAGAGCTGAGAAAAAAAGGGTTCCCCTGACAAAGCCGCAGTCAGCCGCGAAACATGTCGGGAGGGCTATAGCGTTAGGTTTTAGCCGGCTGTATCTTTGGATTAGATGTGCAAGAGAGGTTTGAGGGAGAGATGTAGCTAGGCAGGGCGCAATACCAATAAAGTATATCTGGCAGTGAATATAGGACTCTGGATTTAGCGTGCTCCGATCCAGTGATAGCAGCCATATTATCAATAGCATGGTAAAGCTTCTTGGCAGTCAGCGAGTGTGATTGCCAATAGAGGTGCAAAGGAAGACTGCTGCTAGCAAGGTGAAATTAAAGCGCAGCAGACGCACCTTTGGCCCTCTACCGCATCGCGGTAAGGCACTAATCTGTGACGAAAAACCCCGTCACAGGGTAATATACAGTAGATGGGATATCACTGCTTTATTTATGGAGTAATCCTGGTTACTAACTAGTGACTATCATAATCCTTCCTTATCCATCTTCTCCTTGTATATCAGTAATCCCAGATCGGGCATAAATTACGAAAAGAATTAAAGATCAGCTGATATTTTTAATCATCTATTCTTTGTTAGTGTTCACATGTATTTAAAAGTCTCAAATAAAAGTTATGTCTTGACAAACATTTACTGGAGGATCCCTAAAGGGATTTTTTGTTAATCAAATCATTTTTTTTTTATTAAACTGATTTATGTACACTTATGTCCCGAGGATACCTCCTAGGGGAACTTCTTGATTACATTCTAGTCACTGACTGTTTCCTAGATGCAGTTCATGCTGCAAAGATTGTCCACATTGTAATCTCTTGCCATGCCCTGTCTTGCTTTCACTTGTTTTTCAGGGTATTCAACCTAAAATGTGATATCTGTATTTGAACTACGCTGCTGGAAGATGGCAGAAATAAAAACTACAAAACAAATTGACTGAGTACTTTGCAACTAATAAAATCCCACACTAAACTGTTACTCTGGGAAGCCCATAATGTTTTTATAACAGAAGAATTGATTGCTCTGGGTTCTAGGGTCAAGCGACAGAGGACTCAAAAATTGAATTCACTGCTGACGCAAATTTAACAAATGTGGAAAGGTTACATAAGAATTCCCACTCCCCAAAAGTGCAGTCTGACCTTGTGTCTCTGCACTCCCAATTGAGAGAGTTGCTGAATAATTAAAGCTGCTAAAGCATTGCAGTTGGTGAAGTACAATGTGCACAATCACGATAGTTCTGAAGTCATCTCTAGCATGATCAGAGAAGCAAAACCTCAATCTCTGCTATTAAATCAGATTGTAGTTACAGATACACTACTAAAAATTTCACAAGTTTTATTCCTAATCCTTCCTATATAATTTGGATGGCTGCTGCGTACCTTCCGACTTAACTGCTATGTCCCATGATGATCTTCTAGACACATTTCAGTGCTCCATCAACATTCTTACCTTGACAGACTTAGATAGATTACTTTTATTTAGCCCACTTAACAAACAAGGAGGTAAAGAAGGTTTTAGCTGAAATCCCATCTTGTAGGAGCCCTGGACCTGATGGTCTACCCATCTCTTATTAGAAAAATTCTCTGAATTCCCATGTCCCCACTTTGTGCATGTTTGTAATTCATTCTTAGATGAGTCTGATCCTTCCCCACAATCTCAGGTGTCCCACATAACCATTCTCCTGAAAAAAAGAAACGTTTTAGAGGGCTGTTAGAACTACAAGTCTGTTTCCTTACTAGAGATGAGCGAATATGCTTGTCCGAGCTTGATGCTCATTCGAGCATTAGGGTATTTGCATACGCTTGCTACTCGGACGAGCATATCGCGATCCTCGAGGAAATGGCAACTTCCTCTTCCTGCATGTTAGCCGCCTTTTTTCAGCCAATCAACATGCAGGAGAGTCTTTGGTACCTCCTAGTATCACGTGGGGCCCCTACAAGTCGATAGCAGGGATTGGCTGGCGAGATCAGATGACCTGGGAATATAAGAATCTGGTCCCGCGCTGCTCGCGTCATACGCCGTCTGCATGAGATTAGGGATAGAGCTGCTGTCTGTCAGGGAGAGTGTTAGGGCCTGAATTTAGTTGTTGGTTAGGCAGAAATCACCCACAAAGAACCCAACAGCCCTTCTAAGGGCTACAAGCACATTTTTTTTTGTCTCCTCCTGGCTGCTGGCTGGGACCTGTAGTGCAGCGACCGCCATCGTGGCTGCACACTGTTAGGGCGTGAAATTAGAATCTGGTTAGGCAGGAATCATCCACAAAGAACCCAACGCTCCTTCTAAGGGCTACAACGACATTTTTTTTTGTCCTCCTCTCGGCTGCTGGCTGGGACTTGTAGTGCAGCTACCGCCATCTTGGCTGCACACTGTGCACTGGTGGCAGAAAGGGGACAGCACATGGTCCACACAGACCCCAATGAAATTGCCCAAAGTCCTCTCAGTACTCATTTTTGCTGCTGCTGTACCTTGGCTTGCTGGGATCTGTACTGCAGTCTAGGGAAAATAATTTTATCACTCAGTTATATAAACTACAGTCCAGTGAACAATTGTGAGGTGTGCTTTACAGCAGCATCAGTCTATAAAATACGTTTTTTTCACTCAAATATATAAACTACAGTCCAGTGAACAATTGTGAGGTGTGCGATACACTAGCCGCAGTCTAGAGAATAATTTTTTTTCACTCAATTATATAAACTACAGTCCAGTGAACAATTGTGAGGTGTGCGATACACTAGCCGCAGTCTACAGAATAATTTTTTTCACTCAATTATATAAACTACAGTCCAGTGAACAATTGTGAGGTGTGTGATACACTAGCCGCAGTCTAGAGAATAATTTTTTTTCACTCAATTATATAAACTACAGTCCAGTGAACAATTGTGAGGTGTGTGATACACTAGCCGCAGTCTAGAGAATAATTTTTTTTCACTCAATTATGTAAACTTCAGTCCATTGAACAATTGTGAGGTGTGCGATACACTAGCCGCAGTCTACAGAATAATTTTTTTCACTCAATTATATAAACTACAGTCCAGTGAACAATTGTGAGGTGTGTGATACACTAGCCGCAGTCTAGAGAATAATTTTTTTTCACTCAATTATATAAACTACAGTCCAGTGAACAATTGTGAGGTGTGTGATACACTAGCCGCAGTCTAGAGAATATTTTTTTTTCACTCAATTATGTAAACTACAGTCCAGTGAACAATTGTGAGGTGTGCGATACACTAGCCGCAGTCTAGAGAATAATTTTTTTTCACTCAATTATATAAACTACAGTCCAGTGAACAATTGTGAGGTGTGTGATACACTAGCCGTAGTCTAGAGAATAATGTTTTTCACTCAATTATATAAACTACAGTCCAGTGAACAATTGTGAGGTGTGTGATACACTAGCCGCAGTCTAGAGAATAATTTTTTCACTCAATTATATAAACTACAGTCCAGTGAACAATTGTGAGGTGTGCGATACACTAGCCGCGGTCTAGAGAATATGTTTTTTCACTCAATTATATAAACTACAGTCCAGTGAACAATTGTGTGGTGTGCTGTACAGCAGCGTCAGTCTATAAAATATGTTTTTTTCACTCAATTATATAAACTACAGTCCAGTGAACAATTGTGAGGTGTGCTGTACAGCAGTGTCAGTCTATAAAATATGTTTTTTTCACTCAATTATATAAACTACAGTCCAGTGAACAATTGTAAGGTGTGTGATACACTCGCCGCAGTCTAGAGAATACGTTTTTATTCTCAGTTATATAAACTACAGTCCAGTGCAAAATTGAGTGGTTTGAGGTGCAATAGCTGGAGTCTAAAGACTACATTTTTTTGCCTCAGATAGTAATTCTACTGTCTACTGAATACGGTTTTGGTCTCAGATATTAACTCGACAGTTTGGTGAATATACAAAATGTTGAACCCAAGGGCTAAGGGTCGAGGACGAGGGCGTGGGCGTTCAAGTAGTGTAAGGGGCAGAGGCCGTGGTCTGGGCAGGGTGACACTGTACATGCTGATGAGGGAGCAGTGGAACGCCGCAGAGTTTCGCTTCCTAGCTTCGTCCCGCAACTTACTGGGTCACGTGGTACACCACTATTGAAACCACAACAGTGCGAACAGGTGATGATGTGGATAGTGGACAATGCGTCCAGTAATTTATCCACCACCCAGTCTTCCACGCAGTCCACCCACGCTAGCCAAGGGAGTAGACCTCTGGCTCCTCCAGCTCAACCTCCTTCCCCCCAGCCTGCCCCCCTCCTCCACGGAAAGTATGGATTCAGATCAGGCATACTCACAGGAACTCTTTTCAGGACCCTACCCAGAGACACAAATCACTGCTCAACAGCAACCTGAGCAGATGCTCTGTCCCAATGCCTAAAATTTAGAGCTTTCACAGTCTGTGGGTGATGAGAGTGTGGAATTAGTGCAAGTAGTGCGCGAAGAGGTGTCAGATGATAATGATGATGATGATTATGAGACACGGAGGTATTTTAAAGAAAGTGACGATGACCGACGGACTGTGGTGTGCAACCTGTGCCACACCAGGATCAGCAGGGAAGCCACCACTACTAGCCTAACCACTACCAGCATGCGCAGGCATATGAGTGCTAAACACCCGACTCAGTGGAACCAAGGCCGTTCACCGCCTGCGGGTCATACCACTGCCCTTTCCCCTGTATCACATGCTGGCTCGGCGAGTCAACCCCCCGCCCAGGACCCGGCATGAGCGCCTCCCGCCCTACAACCACCCCTTCACCTCCACGATCCTCCACAACCTCCACCAATGTGTCCCAGCGCAGCGCTCAGCTGTCTTTGCAGCAGACATTTGAGCGCAAGCGCAAATACAATTCCGGCCACCCACATGCACAAGTCCTAAACGGCCAAATCTCCAAATTGTTGAGCCTGGAGATGCTGCCCTATAGACTGGTAGAGACTGAGGCTTTCCTCAACCTGATGGCGGTGGCTGTCCCTCGGTACTTTGTCCCCAGCTGCCACTATTTTTCCTGATGTGCCGTCCCAGCCCTACACCAGCACGTGTCAGAGAACATCATCCGTGCCCTGACCAACGCGGTTAGTGATAAGGTCCACCTAAGCACGGACACGTGGACAAGTGCTGCCGGGCAGGGACACTATATCTCACTGACTGCACATTGGGTTAACTTGGTGGAGGCTGGGACCGAGTCCGACCCTGGGGCCGCTCATGTACTGCCCACACCGAGGATTGCGGGGCCTACCTCGGTCACGGTTTCTCAGATGTACTGTGAAGGTAGATCAGTTGAAATACTGAATTTTCCCCTCACAGTATGATGCCATTTGTATACACATGTATCTATTGCTATTTTCCCTTAATAGCATCAGTTCTGTGAATACCTATGCAGCTGTACAACTGTTCAAGGGTGGTGTCCACTTCCTGATACAGATTCGACCATCCCCCAAGACCCTGTGCTGGACTGACCATGATGCCTGTCAAGAAGATCAAAGACTCGGTTGCATAGGGACCCAGACTGACAGCTCTGTGGTAACCTCAATAGGGAGTAGCCCGATAGTTACCTTGAATAAGTATGTGGTAGGGACAGTGTAGTGAGTGACGGAGTAGTCACGGAAGGACGCGCTGAGCTGGTGCTTATCACGCCCATTGAGCGAATCTCCTCCAAGGACGAAGACGGCGAGGTTGCAAATGCGATTGCAATCGGGAACCTATGATTTATAGCTTCCCTCCTTTCTTGGTTGTTGATCAATAGGTGGCCATATTGATAAGGCATCATGTTTTTGTTTAAAAAGAAGCCCAACCTTCGTGTTGGAGCTTCTAGTGCTGTCAGTCTGGTAGAACAAAGAGAAGGAAAAAGATGTGAAAAATGCAAAGAAGTTGCTTCAAGAGATAAAAGAGCCCAAGTGTCTACCATCAGAAAGGCACGTGTGTTTAGGAATAAACTGTTTAAGTTTTGTTGAACCTAATGCTATGTGTGTGTGTTCAAATAGGAAAGACCTGTGACCATAGCATTAGAAGTTACAACAGTAATGAAAGAATAAGCATTGTAACTTAGTGTGGGCCAATATGGCTAGCACTAAGAAGATACGTTGGCAATAAAGTATTGTCTGGTTGCTGTGGAAAGTTGAAACTGTTTGAAGAAGGTTTGAAGTAGGTTGAACCTTGAACAATACCCATAGCCAAATAAATGGTGGTATTGTATAAGCCTTATCCCCCAACTAGTCTGCTGTTTGTTGAAGTTTCAGGAAAGCTGGATGAATCCTTGAGAGATAAGAGTCAGGAAAGGGGGGCTGATTCCATCCCCCCAGCCTTAGCCCAGTCTGCTCAACAAACATTCCTTAGATAAGAGCAAGAGTGACTATGGAAAAGGGAGGGGTGTGAGGAGGAGGCAAGAATTTGTAAGTGACTTAAGGTATAGAAATGGTCCTTTGTTGTTTTTTGCTGCAGATTGGTTATATATCTGACACAGAAGAGTAAAGATCAATTAATAACTTTTCTTTTTTCTCTTCCTAGCAGTGGCGTACCGCCCATAGAGGCAGACCACGCCACTGCTATGGGGCCCGCAGCACAGGGGGGCCCGGAGCGCATGGGAGGCCCCGCCCCCTACTCTGCATCATTAAGATGTGTCCTGTCCCTGCGCTCCGGGCCTCTCCTGGCCCCCTCACCTCTGCTCACCGCCGCAACCCGGACGTTCCTGTGCGCTCCCACTTGCCCCGCCTCCTCCCTCATGCCGCCGGCTGCTACTGGACTCTTTTGCAGCGCAGCGAAAGAGGAGAAAGAAGACCAAGGCCCAGCCCCCTCCAGAGTGGACAATGGACAAGTAAATGTAAGTTTTTATGTGTTATGTGTATGTATGTGTGTATGTATGTATGTATGTATGTGTGTGTGTGTGTGTGTGTGTATGTATGTATGTGTATGCATGTGTGGGTATATGCATATACTGTGCCAGACAATATACATTATACCTCTACTGTGTATATACTGTATATTGTACAGCGTGGTGCAGGGGTTATATTGTCCGGCATGGTGTAACCGCCATGCATTTGTTGTACAGTATATATTGTAATCCCTGTACCATGCTATAAAATGTACAGTATAATCCATACACCATACTGTATAATATACAGTATAATCCATACACCATGCTGTATAATATACAGTATAATCCGTACACCATGCTGTATAATATACAGTATAATCCATACACCATACTGTATAATATACAGTATAATCTGTACACCATGCTGTATAATATACAGTATAATCTGTACACCATGCTGTATAATATACAGTATAATCCATACACCATACTGTATAAAATACAGTATAATCCGTACTCCATGCTGTATAATATACAGTATAATCCATACACCATGCTGTATAGTATACAGTATAATCCCTGCACCATGCTGTATAATATACAGTATAATCCCTACACCATGCTGTATAATATACAGTATAATCCCTACACCATGCTGTATAATATACAGTATAATCCGTACACCATGCTGTATAATATACAGTATAATCCCTACACCATGCTGTATAGTATACAGTATAATCCCTACACCATGCAGTATAATATACAGTATAATCCGTACACCATGCTGTATAATATACAGTATAATCCGTACACCATGCTGTATAATATACAGTATAATCCATACACCATGCTGTATAATATACAGTATAATCCGTACACCATGCTGTATAATATACAGTATAATCTATACACCATGCTGTATAATATACAGTATAATCCCTACACCATGCTGTATACTATACAGTATAATCCGTACACCATGCTGTATACTATACAGTATAATCCGTACACCATGTTGTATAATATACAGTATAATCCGTACACCATGCTGTATAGTATATAGTATAATCCGTACACCATGCTGTATAATATACAGTATAATCCGTACACCATGCTGTATAATATACTGTATAATCCGTACACCATGCTGTATAATATACTGTATAATCCCTACACCATGCTGTATAATATACAGTATAATCCCTACACCATGCTGTATAATATACAGTATAATCCATCCTTGTGGCTGCCCCCATTCAGTATAGCATCTCCTTAATTTAAAAAATAAATAAATCAGTAGCTTATGTATACATTTCTTTATTGGCAAATGGGGGTGTGGCATGGGAGGAGCCAGGGCAGCATGTGGGATGGGCCGGGGTAGTGGGCGGGGTTAGGGGCCCCATTCAGATTCTTGCTATGGGGCCCAATGATTTCTATGTACGCCCCTGCTTCCTAGCAGCTTATAAATGTGCAAGAGCCAAGACAATAGTTTAAGTGCCCAGTGTGGTGTGGTTTTCTGTGAGTGTATCTGTATTCAGGAAAGCTGTGTTGATGGGAGTCGACTCATTCAGTGGAATTTGAATGCATGCAGCTTGAAGTTGTAGTTGTGTTTAATGTGCTTGAAGGTGTGAAGACTGATGGATGCTCAGCAGAGCTGTGTGTGAGCTGTGTGTGGATATGCAGCAGGAAATGAATAAATGAAAATGTGAATGTGTATGGAGTATAATGTGCATTGGGGATTTTTATTTTATTTTATTATTTTTATTTTCTTTCTTGGAATATTTTTTGGTACCAAATGTTTTTGATTGAGCGCTACATTTTTTTCTTATTGAATTCAATGAAACATTTCCAATGGGCCCTTTATGTGTTCATGTCTGTATTGTCAGATCTGTTTGTTTCAATGTTTGTGGTTACTTGTTATATGTTAACTGTACTCATAACATCAGAGATCTGTCCTCATGGACAGTTGAGACCAGACTAATAGAAAGAGGGAGGATCACACCGTCCGACCGGAAGGGGTGGATTTAAATGATTTAGGGGGGAGGACAGGTGGATGTCCCAGACACAAAGACATCCTTTGTGCCCACCCCCTCTTCCCCCATGAAAGACAAGTCCTGTGTTGATTGAAGGAAAAAAACATTCCATTCATTTCCACATCCAGGAAAGCTGGGTACTTCTACAAAATGTGCAGAATATACAAATAACACTTTAAGTACACACCAAACAGCATTGGGTATCTCAAGAAGGGTCATGAATAAACTGATATTGATGGTGGTGTGTTTCATTTGGTTTAAAAGGTTTTACACTGCAAAAACTAATACCCATGCATTGCTATTGTTTAATGTTAAATAAGATTGAGTTTAGAATTTTTATAAAAGTTTATTTTCTTTGGCAGAGGACCACTGTGGTACCATTGGTAAGAGTTATTTACATATAGTGTTGGACTGACAAAAGTTCTAAGGACATTTGTTTTATTTGATCAATGATGCGAGGATGGAGAGAAAACCACCTCATTAATGGCTTTTTCTAATATGAACTGAGTTTTTGAATTGACATTTTCTTGATTGTGTGGAACTGTTCCAGTACATCTTTCCTGTGTGCAGCTAAAAAGAGCCGGGACTGGCAACCTCAGAGAAGTCCAGGGGCTGCTACGTCAAGTCAACAAGGTGTGGTAAGAGATAGTTTTCAGTGACCTGACTGTCACCCAGCAAGAGAAAGCTTCAACCACTGGTCTGCTATGCTGATGCAATGATCTGCAGACCAGTGTGGGGGGGGGGAGGTCCTTGTGTCAAAGCTCCTCTCACAGAAAAGGTAATGGACTGTCTATCACACACTGATAGGAGGCTCTAAGATCTGCACTGACATCTACACCTGGAAACCCCTTCACATACATAAGGAGTACAGATGAGCGAGTAGTGAAATATTTGAAAGTTCGAAATTCGATTCGAATAGACCGCGATATTCGACTATTCGACCGAATATCGAATCCCATTAAAGTCTATGGGAAAAAAATGCTCGCCACTTGGAAATCTCAATTCGACCACTTGGAGGTCACCAAGTCCACCCTGAAACCTCAGAAAAGGATGCCAACACTGCTGGAATGCAACTGGGACAGCAGGGGAAGCATGTCTGGGTGCATATAACGCGCCCAAGTTGCACTATTACGCCACTATCACAGCCTCTCAACAATACACTCCAAAGACAATATAACCTCTCTGTAAAGTGAGACCATACAAAGAAACCTTCTTTCCTCTACATTGCCATGGACCCCAAGCCAAAGTAGACAAAAAAGAAGATAAAATTCTGCACCCCTTAAAATCACGTTGCTTATGACAACCACAGATGGCATAGGCAAGGGGGAAAGCAATCAAGCCATCACTATTTTTCCCTCTGTGCCATCCCTGCCTTGCCCAGGCACATGTCCCAAAACATCATCCACGCCCGAGTAACACGGTTACTGCAAAAGGCCATTTGACCACCAACACTTTGGTTTGAGGCCGGGGATGCTACATCTCCCTGACAGCACACTGGGTGAATGTTGTGGAGGCGGGGACGGGCAAACCTGCTACCCCCACCCAAGTTTTGGGCCTTGGTTCTGTCTGGATTTCCGCAACCCTTACAGACAGCTCGGCAAACCCCTCCTTCTCCTTCTAGATTCTCCTTTTAAATCTGTCCACCACCCAGTCAAGTCCACAAAGTCCAGTCTCGTCGATCGGCTGCAGAAACTGCAGGGACCTCACTCTGACCCTCCTTCCTCCCACCCTGCCCAATGTTATCAACCCAGTGTTCCCACCCATGCAAGAATCGCAGGAGCTATCTGAGGATTTTGTTTGTTCTGATGCCCAAACACTGGAGCAAGCTCCATCTCTAGCTGATGGTGGTGTGGAACGGGCACTAAAGTGTAAAATGATTAGGGACGATGATGAGACACAGTTGCCAGCAAGGGAGGCTGTTGTAGCAAAGTGAGGCAGTGTAAGAGGAGGTGGTTGAGTATGACGAAGTCAGTGACCCGACCTGGCCCAGTGTCATGTCTAGCAGGTAAAGCAGTGGGGATGTTGAGGGATGCGTAGGACCGCAAAAGGCAGGAAGAGGCCGTGGGCTGGCCAGAGGCTCATGGAGAAGGCAGGCTAGAGCCCGCAGGGCCGCATCTCTTCCCTATAACAGGCCCCCACACAAAGCTCTCCCATCGAGGGCTCTTAGGTCCTTGTTGTGAAAATATTTTAATGAGTGCGCAAAGTTAGCTTGAGGTGAGCCCTCGAAAAAATTATATGGAGGCCCAAGAGGTGAGCCCTCGAAAAAATTAAGTGGAGGCCAAAGAGGTGAGACCTCTTAAAAATTGTATTAAGGCCCAAGAGGTGAGCCATAATAAAAATTGTTTGTAGGCCCAAGAGGTGAGACCTCTTAAAAATTGTTTGTAGGCCCAAGAGGTGAGCCATGATAAAAATTGCTTGTAGGCCCAAGAGGTGAGCCATGATAAAAATTGCTTATAGGCCCAAGAGGTGAGCCATGATAAAAATTGCTTGTAGGCCCAAGAGGTGAGCCATGATAAAAATTGCTTGTAGGCCCAAGAGGTGAGCCATGATAAAAATTGCTTGTAGGCCCAAGAGGTGAGCCATGATAAAAAATTGCTTGTAGGCCCAAGAGGTGAGCCATAAATATATATATATTTTTTTTTACAGAGCAATTCTACGGCGGTTAAGAAGAAGGAGGAGGAGGTGGAGGAGGAAATGGCACTTCATACAGATGGCACTTCACTTTTGGCTGCTTTCCACTGTTGGAGAAGCAAAGTCCGGGTCAATCCACTTGCTGTTCATTTTGATTAGCGTCAGCCTGTCGGCACTGTCGGTTGACAGGCGGCTGCACTTATCGGTTATAATGCCCCCGGCTGCGCTGAACACCCTTTCTGATAGCACGCTGGCGGCAGGGCAGGCAAGCACCTCCAAGGCGTACAGGGACAGTTCCAGCCACGTGTCCAACTTGGAGACCCAGTAAGTGTAGGACGCCGAGGGATCGGGGAGGACAGGGGTACGGTCTGCCAGGTACTCCCGCAACATCCGCCGATACTTGTCCCTCCTGCTGATAGCGGGCCCCGCAGTGATGGAAGTTGCACGAGGGGGTGCCATGAACGTGTCCCACACCTTGGAGAGTGTTCCCCTGGTGGCTGTGGGCCTGATCGATGTTGAGGGACTCTGGGAGACCCTCTCCTCTCTGCCGCCAGCGATGGTGGGTGGGAAAATCTCCATCATGTTCTGCACGAGTTCCCTCTGGTATTCCAGCAATCAATTCGTCCTCTCCTATACCGGAATAAAAGAGGAGACGTTATCTTTATACCGGGGGTCCAGGAGTGCGAAGACCCAGTACAGTTTGTTCTCCACTATCCGGACAACACGTGTGTCCCGGGAAAAGCAGCCCAGCATGAAGTCAGCCATGTGTGCCAGACTCTGAATAGGCATGACGTCACTGCCCCCACCAGAAGGATCACTTGCCATTTCCTCCTCTTTCTCTTCCGCCTCCTCTCCGCCCCATCCGCGCTGAACCAATGGGACGCACACAGCCTGACTGCTACCCTCGCCGCCAGCATCCTCCTCCTCTTCCACAGCCACCTCCAAGTCGTCCTCCTCCTCCTCATCCTCCTCCTCCTCCTCCTGCAACTGCCACCGAGAAGCAGACAAAAGTGTGGTCTGACTGTGTAGCTCCGTTGCGTCTCCTCCTACCCCCGTCTCCTCTGCGTGCAATGCGTTCTCCCTTATTGCGATGAGCGATTCTTTAAGGACGCATAGGAGCGGGATGGTTACGCTCACTATAGCGTCCTCGCTGCTGACCTTCTTGGTGGACTCCTCAAAGATACGCAGTACATCGCATATGTCTGCCATCCATGGCCACTCGTGGTTGGCAAACTGAGGGAGCTGAGTTGGAGGCACGCATGGATTCATAATCTGGTACTCCATCAATGCTCTCTGCTGCTCACACACCCTGGCCAACATTGAATAGGTGGAATTCCAGCGAGTCGGCAGGTCGCACAACAGCCGATGTTCAGGCAAATGGAGGCGTTGCTGGAGTTTTTTTAAGCTAGCAGCAGCTACAGTTGACTTCCGAAAGTGAGCGCACAAGCGCCGCACTTTCACCAGTAGCTCTGCCAGGTTGGGGTAAGTCTTTAGAAATTTTTGGACTACCAGATTAAAAACGTGGGCCAGGCATGGAACGTGATTGAGTTCGGCAAGCTCCAGAGCCGCCACCAGGTTACGGCCGTTATCGCACGACCATGCCTGGTCCTAGCTGCAGCGGTGACAGCCACATCTCCGTGTGCTGCAATATGGCGTCCTTCACCTCTGGGGCGCTGTGCTTCCTGTCGCCCAAGCTGATGAGCTTAAGCACCGCCTGCTGACGTCTCCCCGCGCCAGTGCTGCAACGCTTCCAGCTAGCGGCTGAGGGCAATGTTAAGGCAGAGGAGGAGGAGGAGGAGGAGGAGGAAGGTTTATCAGAACCCCTGCTGGCAATCTTGGGCGGGGGTGGTAGGTAGGCCGTCTCTCTTTGCGACCCCGTCCCCGCTTCCACAACATTCACCCAGTGTGCAGTCAAAGAGATGTATCGTCCCTGGCCACAAGCGCAAGTCCACGAGTCGGTGGTCAAGTGGACCTTTGCGCTGACTGCGTACCTCAGGGCCCGCCTGATGTTACGCGACACGTGCTGGTGCAGGGCGGGGACGGCACTCCGGGAAAAGTAGTGGCGGCTGGGGACGGAATAGCGAGGTGCGGCAGCCGCCATCAGGTCGCGGAAGGCCTGTGTCTCCACAAGCCTAAACGGCAACATCTCCAGGGCCAGCAGTTTGGAGATGTGGCAGTTTAAGGCTTGGGCTTGGGGGTGACTCGAGGCGTACTTCCGCCTGCGGTCGAACGCCTGCGAGATGGACAGTTGATGGGACGAGGAGTGTGAAGGTGCAGGCGAAGATGCGGGGGAAGGGGAGGCAGCAGGAGAAGGCCCCAAAGTAGTCGAGGCAGAGGCAGATGTGGAGGTGTCCTGGCTGGAGGTCTGGACCGCAGTGGCAGCACACAACAAAGGGGAAGAGGCAGTGGCAGGAAGACCTGGCGCAGGTTGTATTGCGTTTGCTCTCTCCCACTCAGCCCAGTGCTTGACTTCCAAGTGACGCCGCATGCCTGAGGTGGTCAGATTGCTCTTCTCAGAGCCCCTACTCAGTTTTGAGTGGCAGAGTGTGCAAACCGCGCTCAGTTTGTCATCCGCACAAACATTAAAAAATCTCCACACCACAGAAGTACGAGGCCTCGATGGGGGAGCTTCGCGCGACTGCCTGCTGCCGGGAACAGCTTCGTCCCTGCTGGCTGTGGCCTCACTTCTCTGTCTGGACTGTCCTCTGCCTGTGGACATCCCTCTGCCTCTGGACATCACCCCTGGCCAAGTGGGGTCGGTCATTTTGTCATCCACCACCTCCTCTTCCACTTCCTCACTCTGCTCCTCCTCCTGCCCACTGGACATTCCAACAGCCTCCCTTGATGGCAACTGCGTCTCATCATCATCATCGCTCATGATAACAGATGCTGGTTCAGGGTCCACATCAGCAGGAGATGGCGAATACTCAAGTGGTTGGGCATCACTACAAACAAATTCCTCTGGTAGCTCCAGGGATTCTTCCGGCACATCTGAAAAAGGACCCGAAAAGAGCTCCTGGGAGGGGTCAAGGGTGGGATGACTCTGTTGGCCAGGTGTGGAGGAAGGAGGGTCAGAGTGAGACTGTATGGATGACTGGCTGGTGGACAACTGTGTGGAAGAGATATCGGCTATCCATTGCACCACCTGTTCACGCTGCTCAGGCCTCAACAGCGGTGTAACCCGCCCCCTGCTTAACTGTCCCATAAAGGCAGGGATTCTGGATGAGCGAATCCTGGCTGCCCTCACCAGCACGCATTGTATCCCCACTGGCTTCAACAAGGCCCCCAACAGCATTTCCACGCCCCCGTCCTCGTCCACGTCCACGTCCGATTCCGCTAGCCCTCCGCATTTTTTTTTTTGTTACAATATTTTGGCGTTCACAGCCGCTACAAACAGACGGTGTGTATTATACAACTGTATATAAAAGATTTTGCAAGGCAGAACGCACAGTACAGGTGCCAATAAAAGGATTTTTTTTTATTTCTAGGTATGCCGTGTCACACCAGACGCCCACGTATATAAACAGGCACGCAGCACAGACAGTGCCGTAAAAGGCCTATATTTTTTATTATTTCTAGGTACACAGCCTGACTAAGCAGATGTGTAAACACCCGTTATAAAGAGTTTTGCAGATGAACGCAATAACAGGTGCAATGAAAAGGCTTTTTTTTAAATATTTGATACACAGCCGTGTACTACAGATCAGACGGTGGTATGAACACACGTATATAAATTATTTTGCAAAGAGACGCACAGTACAGGTGCCAGAAAAGGCATATTTCATACAACAGCTGCTAAGTCAACGGTGGGTATTCCAGTATATAAAAATTTTGCAAGAGAACGCACAGTACAGGTGCCAATTATAAGGCTTTTTTTTTTTATTTCAGGTACACAGCCGTGTACTAACAGATCAGACGGTGTGTATGAACACCAGTATATAAAAATTACTTTGCAAGAGACGCACAGACAGCACAATACAGGTGCCAAATAAAAGGATTTTTTTACAATTTCTTACACAGCCGTGTACTAGTAAGACGGTGTATGAACACACGTATATGAAAGATTACTTTGCAAGCAGAACGCACAGTACAGGTGGCCAAAAAAGGCTTTTTTAAAAATATTTCTGGTACACAGCCGTGTATAACAGGCAGACGGTGTGTATGAACACACGTATATAAAAGATTTTGCAAGAGAACGCAGAACGCCAATGCCAAATAAGGCTTTTTTTTAATTTTCTGGTACATAGCCGTGTTTAAAGGTCAGACGGTGTGTATTCACCGTATATAAAAATTTTGCAGGCAAGCAGAACGCACAGTACAGGTGACAAATAAAGGCTTTTTTTAATATTTTAGGTACACAGCCGTGTACTTAACAGTAGACGGTGGTATAACACTACGTATATAATAGATTTTGCACGGCAGACGCACAGTACAGGTGCCAAATATAAGGCCTTATTTTAAATATTTCAGGTACACAGCCGTGTACTCAGTAGACGGTGGTATTAACAGCACGTATATAAAAGATTTGCCAAGAGAACGCACAGTACAGGTGCAATAAAAGGCTTTTTTTTAAATATGGATTACACAGCCGTGTACTAACAGGTCAGACGGTGGGTATTAACAGACGATTAAAGAGTTTTGCAAGAGAACGCACAGTACAGGTGCCAATAAAAGGCTTTTTTAAATATGTCTGTTACAACAGCCGTGTACTAACAGGCAGACGGTGGGTATTAACACACGTATAAAATAGTTTTGCAAGCAGAACGCACAACAGGTGCCAAA
>ONZH01009394.1:0-34312 GCA_900303285.1 Rhinella marina
TGACAACGTTTTGTTTTTTTGTTTTTTTTACTGTGTTCACCTGAGGGGTTAGGTCATGCGATATTTTTATAGAGCAGGTTGTTACAGACGTGGCGATATTTAACATGTATGCTTTTTTATTTATTTAAGTTTTAAACAATAATATAATTTTTTAAACAAAAACAATCATGTTTTAGTGTCTCCATAGTCTGAGAGCCATAATTTTTTTTTTTTGGGCGATTGTCTCAGGTAGGGACTAGTGATGAGCGAACATGTTCGGCCGAATACACTATTCGGCCGAACATGGTGGCGCTCGTGACCACCGTGTGCTCGAGCACCATAATCGAGTCCCCTCCCCGCACACTAATTAGCCAATTAGTGTGCGGGAAGGTACTGGCATTCACTGTAATGCCAGTAGCCATGTTAGCTACTGGCATTACAGTGATTGGCTGGCCGGGAACGCGTCATCGGGTGCTATAAAGCACCTAGTGACATGTGACCGGCTCATACCGAGCCTGGGAGAGCTGCTGCAAGCAGGGACAGATAGAGTAGGGACAGAAGATCGCTAGGCAGGTATAGAATTTGCTCAGAAAAGACCCAAAAGCCCTTTTATGGGCTATTATAACTTGCTGGCAAATATTTTTTTATTTTGGGGGTGTTAAAAATAGCGCTAGGTGGCCTGCTATTAACGCCACCTGTGCAGCTGCTGCATGCTGTATGATACTCTGTGTATGCTATATACCTGACATCCTTTGCTATTATTTCTGCTGTTAAGCCCACAGTACCTCTTTTGCCTGTCGCTGTATAACATTTGCGCAAGGAGGTACTTATAGTATAGGGATAGGATTTGGCTAGGCAGGGCTAGTAGTTCTGTTTAAAAGACACAAAAGTCCATTGTTATATCTGGCTGCATTTATTTTTCTTTTAGGGCAAAAAGTACGCAAGTGTGCCTGACACTACCAGCACGTGCACAGCGTGTGTATTAGAACCTTTCAAAAGTCTATATACCGGACATCCGTTGCTATTTTTTCTACCGTTAATTAAGGCCGCAGTTCCTCATTTGCGTCTGCAGTTTAACTTGCACAAGGAGGGACCTATACTGTAGGGATAGGATTTGGCTAGGCAGGACTAGTACTTCTGTTTAAAAGACACAAAAGTCCATTGTTTTATCTGGCTAAATTTTTTTTCTTTTGGGGCAAAAAGAACGCAAGTGTGCCTGACACTACCAGCACGTGCACAGCGTGTGTATTAGAACCTTTCAAAAGTCTATATACCTGACATCTGTTACTATTTTTTCTACCGTTAATTTAGGCCTCAGTTCCTCATTTGCGTCTGCTATATAACATTTGCGCAAGGAGGGACTTATACTGTAGGGATAAGATTTGGCTAGGTAGGGCTAGTACTTCTGTTCAAAAGACACAAAAGTCCATTGTTAAGTCTGGCTGCATTTTTTTTTCTTTTGGGGCAAAAAGAACGCAAGTGTGCCTGACACTACCACTACATGCATAGCTTGCGTATTAGAACCTTTCAAAAGTCTATATACCTGACATCCGTTGGTATTTTTTTCTACCGTTAATTTAGGCCTCAGTTCCTTATTTGCGTCTGCTATATAACATTTGAGCAAGGAGGGACTTATACTGGAGGGATAAGATTTGGCTAGGTAGGGCTAGTAGTTCTGTTCAAAAGACACAAAAGTCCATTGTTAAATCTGGCTGCATTTTTTTTTTCTTTTGGGGCAAAAAGAACGCAAGTGTGCCTGACACTACCAGCACGTGCACAGCGTGTGTATTAGAACCTTTCAAAAGTCTATATACCTGACATCCATTGCTATTTTTTCTACCGTTAATTTAGGCCTCAGTTCCTCATTTGCGTCTGCTATATAACATTTGCACATTCTAAATATTTGACATTCGGTGAAATTTTTCTGAATATACACTTAATAAAAATCTGCACTACTGTACTTGGGACAAAGTTGCATATATACTATATAATATGCGCAAGCCGACCGAGGACAGCAGTACAGAGGGGGGGGATCCGCAGCACCGCAACAGACTGGAAGAGGCAGTGGGGTGGCAAAAGGGAGAAGGCAGGCCACGCCAACCAGGCCCGCAACTGTTCCCCGGAGCAGCCCCTTGCAGCAAGCTCCCTTGCCAAGGGTTAGGTGTTCTTCAGTCTGGCGGTTTTTTGATGAAAGTGCTGATGATAAGCGGTTTGTAATTTGCAACCTGTGTGTAGCAAGATGAGCAGGGGTGTAAACACCAGCAACCTGACCACCACCAGCATGGTCCGCCACATGTCAGCAAAGCACCCTAAAAGGTGGGCTGAACACCTGGGTCCATGATCTGTGTCTGCAGGTCACACTACTGCCTCCTCTTCCCCTCTGTTACCTGCTGTCCAAGACGCAGGCCCAGATGCCTTCCGCCCTGCACCTGGACCATCGCAAAAACCATCAGCCGGCACGTCCACTACAGTGTCCCAGCGCAGCGTTCAGATGCCCTTACCCCAGGCATTTGAACGCAAGCACAAATACCCTGCCACTCACCCACAAGCCATAGCTCTAAACGCGCAACTTTCTAAAATGCTGGCCCTGGAAATGTTGCCGTTTAGGCTGGTGGACACCGAGGCTTTTTGCAGCCTGATGGCGGCGGCTGTCCCTCGTTATGCAGTCCCCAGCCGCCACTATTTTTCCCGATGTGCCGTCCCCGCCTTACACCAGCATGTGTCCAGAAACATAACCCGTGCCCTGACCAACGCAGTTACTGGCAAGGTCCACTTAACAACTGACACATGGACAAGCGCTTGTGGCCAGGGACGCTACATTTCCCTGACGGCACACTGGGTGAATGTTGTGGAGGCTGGGAGCGAGTCGTACCCTGGGATGGCACAGGTGCTACCCACGCCCAGGATTGCGGGCCCTACTTCCATCTGGATTTCCGCAACCACCTACAGTAGCGGCTGCAACCCCTCCTTCTCTTCCTCTACCTCCTCCTCCAGTTCCCATGCAGAATTGCCATCTTGCAGCACCAGTCAGGCTTCTGTCAGTAGCTGGAAGCAGTGTAGCACAGCAGTCGGGAAGCGGCAACAGGCCGTGCTGAAGCTTATTTGCCTAGGTGACAAACAGCACACCGCCGCAGAGCTATGGCAGGGCATAAGGGAGCAGGCTGAGCTGTGGCTCTCGCCAGTCAACCTACAGCCAGGCATGGTTTTATCTGATAACGGCCACAACTTGGTGGCGGCTTTGGAGCTGGCCAACCTCACACACATACCATGCCTGGCCCATGTCTTCAACTTAGTGGTTCAGCGGTTTCTGAAAACCTACCCCAATTTGCCTCAGCTACTGGTGAAGGTGTGTCGCCTGTGTGCGCATTTGCGCAAGTCACCTACAGCTTCAGCCGGCCTGGCAGCGCTGCAGCAGCGCTTGTGGTTGCCAGCTCACCGACTGCTGTGCGACCTGAGCATGAGCTGGAATTCCACCTTCCACATGTTGGGCAGGCTTTGTGAGCAGCAGAGGGCAGTAGTAGAATACCAGCTGCAACACAGTCGGCGCCTTTCTAGTCAGCTTCCGCTCTTCACAAGCGACGAGTGGGCATTGATGTCTGACCTCTGTGAGGTTTTGTGCAACTTTGATGAATCTACACAGATGGTGAGCGGCGATAATGCAATTATCAGTGTAACCATCCAACTTCTGTGTCTACTAAAAAGCTCACTGCTCACAATAAAGGCCGACGCTCTGCAGTGGAAGAGGCGGAAATGAGGAAGACCCTACACAGGGTGAGAGCCAGACCACCCTTGGTTCATCTTCTCAGCGCGAATTGGAGGAGTAGGAGGAGGAGGAGCAGGACACGGTTGCCACCGCTACAAAGGATAGCCATATCATGTTTACACCATCTCTTCAGCGTGGATGGGCCGAAGAGGAGGAAGAGGACGAGGAGGATATTGAGAGTCATCCTCCTGGTGGGGAGAGCGAAGCCTTGTCTGTTGGGACTCTGGCACACATGGCTGACTTCATGCTATGCTGCCTTTCCCGTGACCCTCGCGTTATACGCATATTAGCCAACACCGATTACTGGTTTTTCACCCTTCTCGACCCCCGCTACAAAGAGAACTTCTCATCTCTCATTCCTGTGGTGGAGAGGACAAGTAAAATGTTGCAATACCAGAAGGCCCTTGTCGAAAAATTGCTCCAAAAATTTCCATCTGACAACGCTGGCGGCAGAGTACGTAGATCCTTGGGCACCCGAGGAGGGGAGACGAGGGGAACACACAGCAGTTCTAACAGAGGCAGGGCGACACTCTCCAAGGCCTGGGACAGTTTCATGATACTTCACCAGCACCCTCACCCTGATGAGCGGCCTAGTGTCACAAGGAGGGAAAGTTTTGGAAGATGTTAAAGGAGTACCTAGGTGACCGTGTCAACATCCATTCCTCAGTGATCCCTCTATGCCGTATAATTATTGGGTGTCTAAGCTGGACACGTGGCATGAACTAGCGCTTGCGCCTTGGAGGTGCTGGCCTGCCCTGCCACCAGTGTTTTGTCTGAGCGGGTATTTAGTGCCGCTGGGGGCATAATTACTGATAAGTGCATCCGCCTGTCAACTGACAATGCTAACAGGTTGACGCTTATCAAAATGAACAAGCCCTGGATTGCCCCTGACTTCTCTACTCCACCAGAGGAAAGAGGCTTAACATGAAGGAACCTTAAATGTGGATTTTAGGGTGTATTGAATACACTGTATTCCCATGTACGCCTTCCTCCTCTCGTCCTCTTCCTCCTCATCCTCCATCGTATGAAATTGCTTAGGTTGCCCTCGAAGTTCACCAGCTGGGTCTGCACCATAATTTTTTACACTGTCAGCTCACCAGCTGGCCCTACACCATAATTTTTAACACGTTCAGCTCTGCTGAATGTCAACCATAATGTTTTAGACGGTCAGCTCACCAGCTGGCCCTCAACCATAATTTTTTACATTGTCAGCTCTGCTGCATCACAACCATAATTTGTTACATGGTCAGCTCTGCTGCATGTCAATCATAATTTTTAACACGCTTAGCTCTGCTGCATGTCAACCATAATATTTTACAAGGTCAGCTCTGCTGCATGTCATCCATAATTTTTAACACGTTCAGCTTTGTTACATGTCAACCATAATTTTTTACACGTTCAGCTCTGCTGAATGTAAACCATAATTTTTTACATGGTCAGCTCTGTTGCATGTCACCCATAATTTTTTACACAGTCAGTTCAGCAGCAGCACGTCACCCCTATTGTTTTTGAGTATCAGCAGCAGGCCATCAATCCGAATTTTTCAAGGGTGTGTCTGATGCACTCCTTTATGTGTAATAAAGGGGGTATTGGAGTGCCTGTTCCTTGTAATTTTTGGCAGCCCTTTCACTTTTTGCATAGGCTTTATGAGTGTAGGAGTCCCACAATTATACCACAATGTGAATGAGGCCCTCCTTTATGTGATACCTGTTGTATCGGAGTGCCTCGTCTGTGTAATTTTTGGCAGCACTTGTGCTTAACATACAAGTAAATATATATGTTTCCTAACAATATTTTCTCTAAAATCGAAGTTGTCTTGGGTTTTGGAGGGGGTATTTTTGTCATTCCATAAAAGTGGCGTAATACTCAGACATCATTGTTAATAGCAGCGACTTCGGTGTCCAAGATGCATTCAGACATCCTCCCCATGTTGTTCCCTAACCATTTCAGAGGTGTTTCCACCATTTTCTCACGTTTCCCTATCAACCAGACACCCTCCCCTCTGCAGAGCAGGGGGTGCCTGGTCTTCTTCCATAGACTTCCATTATACTCAGGTGCTCAGCCGAGCACTCGAGCACCACCTAGTGTTCGGCCAGAGCACCTGAGCATCGGGGTACTCGATCATCACTAGTAGGAACTCATTTTTTGCGGGATGAGGTGACGATTAGATTGGTACTATTTTGGGGGGCATATGCCTTTTTGATCAGTTGGTTTTGCACTTTTAGTGATGTAAGGTGTTGACCTGAGGGGTTGGGTCATGTGATATTTTTATAGAGACGGTCTTTACGGACGCATCGATACCAAATATGTCTGTTTTTCTTTTTTTTCTATTTTGTTTTACAATTTTATGTGTTTTATTTTGGGAAAGGGGCAGGTTTTTTTTGTTTTTTGTTTTTACATGAAACATTATGTATTTTTTTATTAGGGAAAACACTTTTTTTTTACTTTTTATTTTTGTCCCACTCTGGGACTTCAACTTTTGGGGGACTGATCCCCTCAGCAATGTATTGCAATAAATTGTGTATTGTAATACATTGGCTGTCAGTTTGTACGCTGACAGCACGCCTGTGAGACCCAGCCTCACAGGCTTCCGTAGAAGGCAGCCCCGATGCCTGTGACATCGGGTCCCCGTCACTGCAGCATGGGGACCCGATGGGGAAGCGGAGGGCTCCTCAGCTTTGACCACGGCATACAAGGGGTTAATACGTATGCAGCAGGCTTCCGAGCATTTGTAAGTGCGGGACCCCTGCCACTGATTGGATCGGCGCAGCTCGCCCAGTAGAACTCTTTAATATTCATTGGTAGATATCTTCTCCCCAGGATCATGGTTGAAACAACTCAATTAATCTTCTTTCAATGTGGAGATTTTTTGGATGTTGAAGGGTAGAGTGTAGTTATGGGCTATACTGACCCTACCAGGACCCTGCCTGACTGTGAAGTAACCACCCTGAAAAGGATGCCCCCATTCAATGGAGGTTGACACCTATTCTGTTTCTATATCACCCTGTACACTAGATCAAAAGAATTGCAATTCATTCATAACTTCATAAATTCATTCATAACTAGTAGAAATAATAAAGGAATGGCACAACATAGAGCCATAAGAATAGATGCTCCAGAATTGTTATTACAGGGTGAATGCATGAAGCTATTAAAACATGCATGTCAGGAGTGGTGACAGGTCCTCTTTAAAGGGAATCCGTCATCTCTGAAACACCCCCAAACTAGAGTAAGCAGTTTATAGTGTAAGTGATACCAAGTGAGGTTATGTAATTTTTATTTTCATACTCATTTGCATTCCAACGCTGTGCTCCCAAAACAGCAGTAAAATGCATTGAAAGGACTCCAGTGCTCACACACATAGTGGAGAGGAGTCAAACAGGGGTCATCTCATTTTAACCTGCATTTTACTGCTGGTTTCTGGGAGCACATAGAATGCAAATAAGTATGAAGATAAAATTTACATAGTCAAACGTATGGGATAAATATTGTTATATTTTAATAGTACAAGAGTTTTCAGACACGGTGATGCATATTATGGTTTTTATTGTTTATTTGGGGGAAAGGGAGGTGATTTGAACTTTTATATTTTTTATCTTTTTAAAAACTTTAGATGAGTATAACTGACCATCATTAGACTGCCAATTTTGTTCTGTGATGGGTCTATATTAGAGATGAGCAAACGTGCTCGTTACGAGCACTGTATCGCTCGGCTCCCGTGCGAACAAATGCCCGCAGGCATTGCTGATGCGTCCTCAGCTGCATGTAAGTCAATGAGGACGGATTGTTTGGTATGACACTCATACCAAACGGTTCCATCCTCCTCACCCGACTGAAAGTCAGTGGGGACGGATCCGTTTGGTATGAGTGTCATACCAAACGATCCGTCCTCATTGACTTACATGCAGCTGAGGACGGATCCGCAATGCCTGTGGGAATTTGTTCGCACGGGAGCCAAGCGATACAGTGCTCGTAACGAGCACTTTCGCTCATCTCTAGTCTATATCCATCACGGAACACACCATTCACTACATACTAATATAGTGCTGCCATCTGCTGGCCTATATTGGTATATACCAGTGATGCATATCGGTGCCTGCTTGAGACTCCAACCCATCACTGGGATATTACAGCTTCCTGGGTTTTAGACGGGGAACGCTGTTATGGGCGTGGCAGCACGGCTCAGATGCCATGGTCACATTTGACCATGCAAACTGAGGGGTTAAATGTATGCGGCTAATCGCAAACAGTCGCCCTGGGTCTCTGCTCTTTAAAACATCTTTAAAGTGGCGACAAGTGGCTGATTGCATACATTCGCCTCAGGTCTCTGCTGTTTGAAACATCTGTAAAGTGACGATTTCTGTTGTACATTTACGGCAGAGGTCACCAAGGGTTAAAGACAGGGAATTCTGATGCTGTAAAGCCCTGTCATTGTTGATACCGACATCCATAATGGAATGGCATAGGTACCAGTCCTGCCTAGAAAAAAAACTTAAGTTCTACTTACAACTGGATACATGCATACGTTGGTGTAAGGCAAAATACCGTACCTATTGTTAGAGGTAAGAAAGAAAAAGTCATGCACGCGCTAGAAAGGTATGAATGAAAAGTACATGCAAAAAATTAGCCATCACACAGCTCCATATGCATAAAATTAAAAAAGTTAAGGCAATGGAAAGAAAAAAATATTTTTTCCAAAGTTTATAATTTTTTCCCAGTATTATATCACAAGAAAAACTATGAATATGTGATATCATTGTTATCGTACTGACCTGGAAACAATTTTAAAAAACTTATAAAATTGTGGCAGAATGGTGTTTCATTCCAACCCCATTTGGATTTTTTTACCGCTTCCCACTACATTGTATGCAACCATACATGGTGCCATTAGAAAGTGCATCTTGTCCCACAAAAAAACAAACCCTCATATGGCTATACGAATTAAAAAAATAAAAAAAAAGTTATGGCTTTGGGGAGAGGGGGGCTGGGAATAAAAATGAAAAAAACGGAAAACCATTTGGTCAACTCCTCCAATTACTCCATTAGTCAAAACCACAAAACAGTTTCTACTTGACACATCATAATTCTACCCATTATACCTGATATATCTAGAGTTCTCACTGATGGCCTTTATTCATGATAGTCTTTGCACATCCAAAGAATATTAAACAGGATGTAGCTTATTTTGGAGAACACTGCATGTAACACATGTCTCAAGAAATTGAGAGAAAATGTTTCATTTTTTAGACTACTTTCACATCTGTGGCACTGCGATCTAGTTGACAGTTCTGGCAGAGAATGCCAGGAATTGGTTGGACACAAACCGCAGCATGAAGCAGTTTCTGTCCAGCGGATTCTCCCCTGGACCCCACTGTAGTTAATGGGTTTGGCGGGCATTACAGTTGCATCTAACAGTGCCAGATCCAGAGAATTCTGGCAGACCATTCTCTGCTGGAACAGCCTGCCGGAATCCATGTGGCAGATGTGAAGGTACCTTTAGAGACCAAAGAACTGCCATAAGCTCTAATGTGCCCCCCATATGTAAATATATTTATGGGTGTCTTCTATGTACACAGTAATTTACTTAATAAACTCAATTTATGATGGCTTTTTTATATATCTCTTAATATTATAAAAATGAGTTTCTGTCTGTCTGTCCGCCTGTCTGTCTGTTCTCCATGCATGGACCTGGACTGATTTTCACCAAATTCGGCACACAGGTACATCTGGTGTCCGGAAAGGTTTTAGACCAGGTCTCAGATCTTTAGAACGTACCGTTCCCAAGATATTCCCAAAATATGATCTCCATTAGCCAATATTAGTCTGGGAGCATTTCACTTCAAATTCCAACTGCCATTTTCTCCAGATGCACACAGGTTTCCATAACAACCTAGCCAAGTAATTAGCAGCCAGCTGAGGAGCTCAGCCATTTCTATTTGCTGCTTTAAAGGGGCAGAGCGCTGTGGATGACACTGTTAAAGAGGTATTCCGGTTACCATAAATATAACTTATGTTTTAGACAAATTTTAGACTAAGACCGTTCAGTAGTAATAAAAGATGTTTTCTTCTACTGCTACCCATTGCGTGTCCTCATAAATTACCATGGCATCGACCTGTAATTCAAGCTGCCCCCTAAAGAAGGACTTAAAACCCCCGCCCCAGGTCTCACTAAGCCACACCCCTGACTTGGTCAGGTCACGCCCCCTCCCATTCCGCAGCCAATGAGGATTGAAAAAATGAAGGTGAATATCAACTTCTGTCAGCTGCATTGACTTTCTCTCTGCAACGACAAATAGAAACATTAAATGAAATAAATGAAATAGACTAATTTTAGACTACGACCGTTCAGTAGTAATAAAAGATGTTTTTTTCCACTGCTACCCATTGCGTGTCCTCATAAATTACCATGGCATCGACCTGTAATTCAGGTAACCCTCAAAAGAAGGACTTAAAAGCAACCCCCCAAGGTCCCGCTAAGCCACGCCCTGACCCGGTCAGGTCACGCCCCCCACTCCGCAGCCAATGGGGATTGAAAAAATGAAGCTAAAATTCAACTTCTGTCAGCTGCAGGGGTGGGTGGGAGGTTGACTTTTTTTCTGCAACAACAACCAGAAACACTAAATGAAATAGATATAATATACCCGTGCGAAGCAATGTTTTCTTCCTCTGCTACCCATTGCATGTCCTCATAAATTACCATGGTATCGACCTTTAATTCAGGCCACCCTCAAAAGAAGGACTTAAAAGCAACCCCCTCCAAAGGCCTGCTAAACCACACCCCTGACCCGGTCAGGTCACGCCCCATCCCATTCCGCAGCCAATGGGGATTGAAAAATGAAGGTAAAAATCAACTACTGTCAGCTGCATTGACTTTCTCTCTGCAACAACAAACACAAACACTAAATGAAATAAACGAAATATACCCAGGCGAAGCCGAGTCTTTCTGCTAGTCTCTTAATAATATAAAAATGAGTTTCTGTCTGTCTGTCTGTCTGTCTGTTCTCTATGCGCGACCAAACTACTGGACTGATTTTCACCAAATTCGGCACACAGGTACATCAGGTGTCCGGGAAGGTTTTAGACCAGGTCTCATCTCTCTAGGACATACCGTTCCTGAGATATTCCCAAAATATGATCTCCATTAGCCCATATTAGCCTGGGAGCTTTGGTTTTAAACTCCAACTGCCATTCTCTGCAAAGGCACACACAGGGAGGGCAGGTTTCCATAACAACCAGGTAATTATCAGCAGCTGAGGATCTCATCCATTTCTATTTACTGACACTGTTAAAGGTATTCCGGTTACCATAAATATAACTTATGTTTTTTCTATTACTTCAGTTCAGTAGTAATAAAAGATGTTTTCCTCCACTGCTGCCTATTGCGTGGGCTCATAAATAAGCATGGTATTGACCTTTAATTCAGGCCACCCTAAAAGAAGTACTTAAAACCCCCGCCCCAGGTCTCACTAAGCCACACCCCCAACTCTGTCGGGCCACACCCCCTTTCACTCCGCAGCCAACAGAGATTGAAAAAATAAAGGTAAAAATCAGCTTCTGTCAGCTGCAGGGATGGGTGGGAGGTTGACTTTCTTTCTGCAACGACACACAGAAACATTAAATGAAATAGATTAAATACACCCATGTGAAGCGTCTTGCTAATCCACGCCCCCGACTCTGTCAGGTTACGCCCCCTCCCACTCCGCAGCCAACGGGGATTGAAAAAATAAAGGTAAAAATAAACTTCTGTTTGCTGCAGGGGTGGGAGGATGAATTTCTCTCTGCAACGACACACAAAAATTTTAGATAAAATAGACTAATTATAGACTACAACTGTTCGAATCGTCTTGCTAAGTCACGCCCCCAACTCTGTCAGACCACGCCCCCTCTCACTCTGCAGCCATTCTGCAACGACACACAGAAACATTAAATGAAATAGATTAAATCACCTATGCGAAGCGCTTTGTTAAGCCACGCCCCCAACTGTGTCAGGTCACGCCCCCTCCTACTCCGCAGCCAACAGGGATTGAAAAAATGAAGGGAAAAATAAACTTCTATCAGCTGCAGGGGTGGGAGGGTGAATTTCTCTCTGCAATGACACACAAAATTTTAGATGAAATAGACTAATTTCAGACTACAACCGTTCGAAGCATCTTGATAATCCACACCCCCAACTCTGCCAGGCCATGCCCCCTCCCACTCCATAGGCAATGGGGATTGAAAAAAATCAGCTGCAGGGGTGGGAGGGTGAATTTCTCTCTGCAATGACACACAAAAATCGTAGATGAAATTGACTAATTTTAGACTACGACCATTCAGTACTAATAAAAGATGTTTTTTTCCACTGCTACCCATTGCAGGTCCCCATAAATTACCATGTCATCGACCTGTAATTCATGCCACTCTGACCCCCGCCCCAGATCTCGCGAAACCACGCTCCGACTCTGTCAGGCCAAGCCCCCTCCCACTCCGCAGCCAACGGGGATTGAAAAAATGAAGGTAAAAATCAACTTCTGTCAGCTGCAGGGGTGGGAGGGAAGTTGGATTTCTTTCTGCAACAACATACAGAAACATTAAATGAAACAGATTAAATATACCCGTGCAAAGCAATGTTTTCTTCCACTGTTACCCATGGCGTGTCCTCATAAATTACCATGGCATCGACCTGTAATTCTGGCCACCATCAAAAGAAGGACTTAAAACCCCGCCCCAGGTCTTGCAACGTCACGCCCCCGACTCAGTCAGGCCATGACCCCTCCCACTCCGCAGCCAATGGAGATTGAACAATTGAAGGTAAAAATCAACATCTGTCAGCTGCAGGGATGGGAGGGAGGATGACTTTCTCTCTGCAACGACACACAGAAACATTAAATGAAATAGATTAAATATACCCACGCAAAGCAATGTTTTCTGCCACTGCTACCCACTGTGTTTCTTCAAATTACCATGGCATTAACTATAATTCAGGCCACCCTGAAATGAAGGACTTAACCCCCCCCGTGTCCCATTAAACCACACCCCCTCCCACTCCGCAGCCAATAGGGATTGAAAAAATGAAGGTAAAAATCACCTCCTGTCAGCTGCATTGACTTTCTCTCTGCAACGACACACAGAAACATTAAATGAAATAGATGAAATATACCCAGGCGAAGCCGGGTCTTTCTGCTAGTATCTATATAAAAATGAATTTCTGTCTGTCTGTTCTTTATGCACGACCAAAGGACTGGACTGATCTACACCAAATTTGGCACATAGGTACATCAGGTTTCCAGGAAGGTTTTAAACATACACAATTACACCAGGTTTCCATAACAACTCAGCCATTTTTCTTTACTGTTAGAGGTCACTGTGCTATGGATGTCACATTTTAAGGTGTCAGGGTGCTTTGGAAGTCTTATATTAAGAGGACAGAGTGCTGTGGAGGTTTTATATTAAGGGGGTGTGGCGCAGTACGGGGAGTCAACCTTAAAGGGGAGTGGCCATGTGCAGGTAAATGCTAAGGGGCAAGGTGCTATGGATGTCACATTTTAAAGGGCATCTGTCAGCAGTTTTGAACCTATGACACTGGCTGACCTGTTACATGTGCACTTGGCAGCTGAAGACATCTGTGTTGGTCCCATGTTCATGTGTGCCCACATTGCTGAGAAAAATGATGTTATAATATATGCAAATGAGCCTCTAGGAGCAATAGGTGTGTTGCCATTACACCTAGAGGCTCTGCACTCCCTGCAACTTCCACGCCCTCTGCACTTTGATTGACAGAGCCTGGTGGGTGTGATCACTTTTATACTGCCTGGCCTTGCCAATCAAAGTGCAGAGGGCGCGGCAGTTGCAAAGAGAGCTGTAATGGTAACACCCCCATTAGGTACAAAACTGCTGACAGATGCCCTTTAAGGGGACAAGGTGCTGTGGAAGTCTTATACTAAGGGGGCAGTGGGGGGTCGCTCGTAAAGGGGAGGGACCCTGTGCATGTCAATATTAAGGGGGCAGGCCACTTTGCAGGGCACTGTGGGGGAGGTCACTGTTAAGGGGGCTGACTGCTGTGGAGGTCAGTGTTAGGGGGACATGGTACTTTGGAGGTCAACAATCAGGGAGCGGGTGCTGTGAAGCTCACTGTTAAGAGGGTGGGACACTGTGTAGGTCACTGTTAAGGGGGTGGATGCTGTAGAGATCACTGTTAAGGGTAAGTTCTCCATAAAGATCACTGTTTAAGGGGGTGGGCCACTATGCAAGTCACTGTTAAAGGGACAGGGCGCTGTAGAGGATACTTTTAAGGGGGAAGAGAATTGTGGGGTAACTGTTAAAGGGTCAGGCCACTGTGTAGGTCAGTGTAAAGGGGAAGGGCTCTGTGGAGGTCACAGTTAAGGGGTGGGGTTCTTCGATGGTCACTGTTAAGGGGGTGAGCCGCTATAGAGGTCACTGTTAAGAGGGAAGCATACTTCGCAGGTCATTGTTAAGGGGGTGTGGTGCAGTGAAGGTCAAAGTAAAGGGGGTGAGCTGCTGTGGAGGTCAATGTTAAGGGGCTGGGTGCTGTGGAGGGTCAGTGTTAAGGGTACGGGCCACTGTAGAGGACACTATTATGGGGGCGGGGGGTTGTGAAGGTTACAGTTAACGGAGTAAGGCACTGTAGAGGTCAAAATTAATGGGGTGGGCTGCTGTAGAGGTCACTGCAATGAGGAACGCTGTGGATATCTATATCAATATTTAACCTCACACACAAACATTAAATTAAATAGTTTAAATATACGCGTGCAGAGCCGAGTCATCCTGCTAGTTGATAATAAAATAGCCTGATAATAGAGTATAGTTAATTACAATTATGTAAATTAATAGCAAAATCAAAATAACAAGCCTTGTATGATACAAGTTGCCAGATAAGGGTAACAGTGACACTTTGGATATCACAATCATTTAGCAATGTGCAATGGTATGGTAAACTGTGCTTCGGGTAACCCTTTCAAATATTATGGTGGTGACTAGTGTTGAACAAATCAAAGTTGAATTGACTTCAATCCAAATTTCCAGGAAAATTTGATTCATCTTGAAACTTGCTTCGTGGTAACGAATCAATTTTCCCTGAAATGGCAGTTAAAACAAAAAAAATGCATACCCACCTCATCCATTTGCACGCAAAGATGCCGTCGCGGCCATCTTGATTGAAGATGCTATACGAAATGTTGTGCGGGTGACGTATGACATCAGCACGCTGGAGCGTTGGCCAGCCAGTATGATGATGTCATCACATCATGCAGTGTCCTCAATCAAGATGACTGCAACAGCCTCTACGCAAGCAAATGGATAAGGTATTTATTTATTTATTTTTATTTTTACCATGATTAACTCCTAAAAGGTCTGAATAGTGGCCACAGATACCACGATCAGGGATGAACATGGCATCTGAGGGGTTCAATAATGGGGGGCTGATTGCTGCTCCCCATCATTGCACCCACTATATACAAAGAAATGCACTTCATGACGAAGTCATTCGTCACAAATCAAATTTCTTTGTGAAATTCGGCAAAGCAGCCAAATCAAAATTTTCTGAACTTTGCTTATCTCTAGTGGTGACCAATAATCGTACACTTAAGTGGTTGTATACATGGACACTGCAAAAGGTAAACAACTTATTCTGGACCACAGTTGAGAATACAGTTGATGGGGAATTGTTCCGCGGTGGTGGTAAATTTAAAACCAGAGGCTCTATAAGTAATAAAGTACTTAACAATCACATAAAGTAACACCACATCTATAAGCGCCTTTGACCTCAACAAATATTTTGTGAATCTCTGTTTTTGGTCTCTGTAATCTACTGAGGACTAAAATATTACGACGTGTGCTAGACCGCCTAAAATTTAAGGGAGAGTTTAGATGGAATTTGGCTCTTTTGTTATGAATCATTACATAAAACATACCAATAAAGTTGAAGTACTGTATGTTCCTTATTTTCTTGTACTCAGAATGTAAAAAAATTACTAAAGTTACTAAGGTTACTTTAAGATTTGTCAAATGCTCCCTTGATGAGACTCTATGGGTAGTTCTTGTCCCTAAATCTGGTAGTTAATATCTTGGCTTGCTACCTAAGAGTAACATCATTAGTACAATTTTTTTAAAGGGAGTCTGTCACCTCATTTTCACCTATGTAACTAACAGCAATGCCCCACAGAAGATTGCATACACATCCCAGACATACCTGTATGCACTGTGTGTCTGTATTCCATGTCCAGAAAAAGCACTTTTATTCTGCAGGAAAACAGCTCCCAAGTGCCCAGCTGAAAGTGAAACTAAAAACAGCTTTCTCTCCTGACTAAATTTTCTGATATACTGGATATAATGCTGTGCTGTTTGGTATTATTTTAAAGCTTGGAATGCAAGCTTTCAAAGAAGGTCAGAACCATTTTTCTATCTGCTACCAATCCCAAGATATGATCAGCTGATCGGATAGCAGGGCTGTGGAGTTGGTAAGCCAAAGTGCTGACTCCTGCATTTTATCACACTCCGAAATGGCCTCCTCCTCACTACCTTCCAAATAAGAAATAAATCTATGAATTTTCTATAAAACAGAACCTGTCCCCTTAAGGACTGTTCACCCAAGATGTATTGCATTTCAAGGCAACCCATGTAAAGATTGGCATAAGAGGGCACAAATCTCGACCCCATAGAGCAACCGCTCACTTGCCTAAAAACATTTGAATTGAAACTAAACACATTGGGAGATATGTAAAATTCCTCTTATGCCTATATGTGACATGGAAAATGCATTTCCAATGCATTTATGACTTTTCTACTCTCAGTCTGCACTTTACACTTCCCTTGCCAAGTCTACGAAAAGAAGTATGGTGAAGGAAGAGTGAGGGCGTAGGCTTCAGCTAATTTACCAATATTTACATCAGAAGCTGGTGTAAATAATGACTGAAATCGATTCTAGCACATGCAGAGACGATAGAAGCAGGTAATTTATGATGAGGCCTGCACCTTGTCATAAATTAGACACCTCCCGGGTGCAGCACAGACCCTATCAAAGCTAGTGCAACGTACTCCAGCCTTGATAAATCAGGGCCATTGTGTTCCAAAATAAGAATAATAAAAATAAATCAATAAAAATTCTTGCAGGACTAGAATTTCTGGCTGGACTATTTGATAAAAAATATTCTATGGCACATATTCCCTCTTTCTGTAGGTCATTGGAAAAGATTACTGTGGCATCTGCCATAAGGAAGGAGAGACAGGTCTTTGTCTATTATAGATTTCTATATACTGAAGAGCCTTTTGACTATTTCCTTTTATACTGAATAATATATTCCCTGAACTTAAGTTCACCGTACAACTGGATAAATGAAACATTGTTGTAAAGCTTATGGAGTAGATTAAAGGGGTTCTCCAGGAATTAAGAAAATAAAAATACTGAAATATTACTTCAATGTAAATATATTCCTAAATACCTTTCATTAGTAATAATTAGAGATGAGCGAGTAGTGTTCGATCGAGCCGGTATTCGATCGAATACTACGCTATTCGGCATACTCGATTTCAATCGAGTATAACGGCGATGGCGCACTTAGAATTCGTTTCCCCTCCCACCTTCCCTGGCGCTCTTTTTCCACCAATCAACATGCAGGGGGGGTATGACAGGCACGCTGAGCACGCTGGCAGCGCGAAAACAGCGTCTACATGGATTGGCTGGAAAAACCATGTGACCTCGAATATTAAAAACTCAGCTCTTCCTGCTCGTACGCATATGCTGCGTGAACTTAGTCAGGGACAGAGGCTGGAGAAGGGAGAGACAGGTTTTAACTGTTGGACAGGCAGGAGCGTGATTAAAAGCCCTTATCAGGGCTACTATAGTGCACTACAGTGATAGCTTTACTACAAGATACACTTTACAGAGAACGGCTGCCGTATTCAGGGATAGCTGCTGGAGTAGGGACAGAGAGAGGCATTAGTGGTGTATTAGGTGCTCTGCTACATACCAAACTATATTTGGCACTACTGTTCAGCGTTCTTTTTGGCTGAAAAACCCTGTTATATAACTAGTGTGTATATGCACCATCTGATCTGGCAGTATACGGCTGTGAATTTTATTTTATTTTTTAAATACAGTTTATTTGGCTCTAGTGTTCTGGGTTCTGTGTGCCTGCAATACCCTTTTTGTATACCAGGTGTAAATACCCACCGTCTGTTCAGTTAGTACACGGCTGTGTACCTTGAAATATACAATATCTAGGCCATTTAATTGGCCACTGTACTGTGCGTTCTCTTGCTAAATTATTTCACATACCTGGTGTAAATACCCACCGTCTGTTCAGTTAGTACACGGCTGTGTACCTTGAAATATACAATATCTAGGCCTTTTAATAGGCCACTGTACTGTGCGTTCTCTTGCTAAATTATTTCACATACCTGGTGTAAATACCCACCGTCTGTTCAGTTACTACACGGCTGTGTACCTTGAAATATACAATATCTAGGCCTTTTAATAGGCCACTGTACTGTGCGTTCTCTTGCTAAATTATTTCACATACCTGGTGTAAATACCCACCGTCTGTTCAGTTACTACACGGCTGTGTACCTTGAAATATACAATATCTAGGCCTTTTAATAGGCCACTGTACTGTGCGTTCTCTTGCTAAATTATTTCACATACCTGGTGTAAATACCCACCGTCTGTTCAGTTACTACACGGCTGTGTACCTTGAAATATACAATATCTAGGCCTTTTAATAGGCCACTGTACTGTGCGTTCTCTGCTAAATTATTTCACATACCTGGTGTAAATACCCACCGTCTGTTCAGTTACTACACGGCTGTGTACCTTGAAATATACAATATCTAGGCCTTTTAATAGGCCACTGTACTGTGCGTTCTCTTGCTAAATTATTTCACATACCTGGTGTAAATACCCACCGTCTGTTCAGTTACTACACGGCTGTGTACCTTGAAATATACAATATCTAGGCCTTTTAATAGGCCACTGTACTGTGCGTTCTCTTGCTAAATTATTTCACATACCTGGTGTAAATACCCACCGTCTGTTCAGTTACTACACGGCTGTGTACCTTGAAATATACAATATCTAGGCCTTTTAATAGGCCACTGTACTGTGCGTTCTCTTGCTAAATTATTTCACATACCTGGTGTAAATACCCACCGTCTGTTCAGTTACTACACGGCTGTGTACCTTGAAATATACAATATCTAGGCCTTTTAATAGGCCACTGTACTGTGCGTTCTCTTGCTAAATTATTTCACATACCTGGTGTAAATACCCACCGTCTGTTCAGTTACTACACGGCTGTGTACCTTGAAATATACAATATCTAGGCCTTTTAATAGGCCACTGTACTGTGCGTTCTCTTGCTAAATTATTTCACATACCTGGTGTAAATACCCACCGTCTGTTCAGTTACTACACGGCTGTGTACCTTGAAATATACAATATCTAGGCCTTTTAATAGGCCACTGTACTGTGCGTTCTCTTGCTAAATTATTTCACATACCTGGTGTAAATACCCACCGTCTGTTCAGTTACTACACGGCTGTGTACCTTGAAATATACAATATCTAGGCCTTTTAATAGGCCACTGTACTGTGCGTTCTCTTGCTAAATTATTTCACATACCTGGTGTAAATACCCACCGTCTGTTCAGTTACTACACGGCTGTGTACCTTGAAATATACAATATCTAGGCCTTTTAATAGGCCACTGTACTGTGCGTTCTCTTGCTAAATTATTTCACATACCTGGTGTAAATACCCACCGTCTGTTCAGTTACTACACGGCTGTGTACCTTGAAATATACAATATCTAGGCCTTTTAATAGGCCACTGTACTGTGCGTTCTCTTGCTAAATTATTTCACATACCTGGTGTAAATACCCACCGTCTGTTCAGTTACTACACGGCTGTGTACCTTGAAATATACAATATCTAGGCCTTTTAATAGGCCACTGTACTGTGCGTTCTCTTGCTAAATTATTTCACATACCTGGTGTAAATACCCACCGTCTGTTCAGTTACTACACGGCTGTGTACCTTGAAATATACAATATCTAGGCCTTTTAATAGGCCACTGTACTGTGCGTTCTCTTGCTAAATTTTTCACATACCTGGTGTAAATACCCACCGTCTGTTCAGTTACTACAGGCTGTGTACCTTGAAATATACAATATCTAGGCCTTTTAATAGGCCACTGTACTGTGCGTTCTCTTGCTAAATTATTTCACATACCTGGTGTAAATACCCACCGTCTGTTCAGTTACTACACGGCTGTGTACCTTGAAATATACAATATCTAGGCCTTTTAATAGGCCACTGTACTGTGCGTTCTCTTGCTAAATTTTTTCACATACCTCGTGTAAATACCCACCGTCTGTTCAGTTACTACACGGCTGTGTACCTTGAAATATACAATATCTAGGCCTTTTAATTGGCCACTGTACTGTGCGTTCTCTTGCTAAATTATTTCACATACCTGGTGTAAATACCCACCGTCTGTTCAGTTACTACACGGCTGTGTACCTTGAAATATACAATATCTAGGCCTTTTAATAGGCCACTGTACTGTGCGTTCTCTTGCTAAATTTTTTCACATACCTGGTGTAAATACCCACCGTCTGTTCAGTTACTACACGGCTGTGTACTTGAAATATACAATATCTAGGCCTTTTAATTGGCCACTGTACTGTGCGTTCTCTTGCTAAATTATTTCACATACCTGGTGTAAATACCCACCGTCTGTTCAGTTACTACACGGCTGTGTACCTTGAAATATACAATATCTAGGCCTTTTAATAGGCCACTGTACTGTGCGTTCTCTTGCTAAATTTTTTCACATACCTGGTGTAAATACCCACCGTCTGTTCAGTTACTACACGGCTGTGTACCTTGAAATATACAATATCTAGGCCTTTTAATTGGCCACTGTACTGTGCGTTCTCTTGCTAAATTATTTCACATACCTGGTGTAAATACCCACCGTCTGTTCAGTTACTACACGGCTGTGTACCTTGAAATATACAATATCTAGGCCTTTTAATAGGCCACTGTACTGTGCGTTCTCTTGCTAAATTATTTCACATACCTGGTGTAAATACCCACCGTCTGTTCAGTTACTACACGGCTGTGTACCTTGAAATATACAATATCTAGGCCTTTTAATTGGCCACTGTACTGTGCGTTCTCTTGCTAAATTATTTCACATACCTGGTGTAAATACCCACCGTCTGTTCAGTTTCTACACGGCTGTGTATCTTGAAATATACAATATCTAGGCCTTTTAATAGGCCACTGTACTGTGCGTTATCTTGCTAAATTTTTTCACATACCTGGTGTAAATACCCACCGTCTGTTCAGTTACTACACGGCTGTGTACCTTGAAATATACAATATCTAGGCCTTTTAATAGGCCACTGTACTGTGCGTTCTCTTGCTAAATTATTTCACATACCTGGTGTAAATACCCACCGTCTGTTCAGTTACTACACGGCTGTGTACCTTGAAATATACAATATCTAGGCCTTTTAATAGGCCACTGTACTGTGCGTTCTCTTGCTAAATTATTTCACATACCTGGTGTAAATACCCACCGTCTGTTCAGTTACTACACGGCTGTGTACCTTGAAATATACAATATCTAGGCCTTTTAATAGGCCACTGTACTGTGCGTTCTCTTGCTAAATTATTTCACATACCTGGTGTAAATACCCACCGTCTGTTCAGTTACTACACGGCTGTGTACCTTGAAATATACAATATCTAGGCCTTTTAATTGGCCACTGTACTGTGCGTTCTCTTGCTAAATTATTTCACATACCTGGTGTAAATACCCACCGTCTGTTCAGTTACTACACGGCTGTGTACCTTGAAATATACAATATCTAGGCCATTTAATTGGCCACTGTACTGTGCGTTCTCTTGCTAAATTATTTCACATACCTGGTGTAAATACCCACCGTCTGTTCAGTTACTACACGGCTGTGTACCTTGAAATATACAATATCTAGGCCTTTTAATAGGCCACTGTACTGTGCGTTCTCTTGCTAAATTATTCACATACCTGGTGTAAATACCCACCGTCTGTTCAGTTACTACACGGCTGTGTACCTTGAAATATACAATATCTAGGCCTTTTAATAGGCCACTGTACTGTGCGTTCTCTTGCTAAATTATTTCACATACCTGGTGTAAATACCCACCGTCTGTTCAGTTACTACACGGCTGTGTACCTTGAAATATACAATATCTAGGCCTTTTAATAGGCCACTGTACTGTGCGTTCTCTTGCTAAATTATTTCACATACCTGGTGTAAATACCCACCGTCTGTTCAGTTACTACACGGCTGTGTACCTTGAAATATACAATATCTAGGCCTTTTAATAGGCCACTGTACTGTGCGTTCTCTTGCTAAATTATTTCACATACCTGGTGTAAATACCCACCGTCTGTTCAGTTACTACACGGCTGTGTACCTTGAAATATACAATATCTAGGCCTTTTAATAGGCCACTGTACTGTGCGTTCTCTTGCTAAATTATTTCACATACCTGGTGTAAATACCCACCGTCTGTTCAGTTACTACACGGCTGTGTACCTTGAAATATACAATATCTAGGCCTTTTAATAGGCCACTGTACTGTGCGTTCTCTTGCTAAATTATTTCACATACCTGGTGTAAATACCCACCGTCTGTTCAGTTACTACACGGCTGTGTACCTTGAAATATACAATATCTAGGCCTTTTAATAGGCCACTGTACTGTGCGTTCTCTTGCTAAATTATTTCACATACCTGGTGTAAATACCCACCGTCTGTTCAGTTACTACACGGCTGTGTACCTTGAAATATACAATATCTAGGCCTTTAATTGGCCACTGTACTGTGCGTTCTCTTGCTAAATTATTTCACATACCTGGTGTAAATACCCACCGTCTGTTCAGTTACTACACGGCTGTGTACCTTGAAATATACAATATCTAGGCCTTTTAATTAGGCCACTGTACTGTGCGTTCTCTTGCTAAATTATTTCACATACCTGGTGTAAATACCCACCGTCTGTTCAGTTACTACACGGCTGTGTACTTGAAATATACAATATCTAGGCCTTTTAATTGGCCACTGTACTGTGCGTTCTCTTGCTAAATTATTTCACATACCTGGTGTAAATACCCACCGTCTGTTCAGTTACTACACGGCTGTGTACCTTGAAATATACAATATCTAGGCCTTTAATAGGCCACTGTACTGTGCGTTCTCTTGCTAAATTTTTTCACATACCTGGTGTAAATACCCACCGTCTGTTCAGTTACTACACGGCTGTGTACCTTGAAATATACAATATCTAGGCCTTTTAATTGGCCACTGTACTGTGCGTTCTCTTGCTAAATTATTTCACATACCTGGTGTAAATACCCACCGTCTGTTCAGTTACTACACGGCTGTGTACCTTGAAATATACAATATCTAGGCCTTTTAATAGGCCACTGTACTGTGCTTCTCTTGCTAAATTTTTCACATACCTGGTGTAAATACCCACCGTCTGTTCAGTTACTACACGGCTGTGTACCTTGAAATATACAATATCTAGGCCTTTTAATTGGCCACTGTACTGTGCGTTCTCTTGCTAAATTATTTCACATACCTGGTGTAAATACCCACCGTCTGTTCAGTTACTACACGGCTGTGTACCTTGAAATATACAATATCTAGGCCTTTTAATAGGCCACTGTACTGTGCGTTCTCTTGCTAAATTATTTCACATACCTGGTGTAAATACCCACCGTCTGTTCAGTTACTACACGGCTGTGTACCTTGAAATATACAATATCTAGGCCTTTTAATTGGCCACTGTACTGTGCGTTCTCTTGCTAAATTATTTCACATACCTGGTGTAAATACCCACGTCTGTTCAGTTACTACACGGCTGTGTACCTTGAAATATACAATATCTAGGCCTTTTAATAGGCCACTGTACTGTGCGTTCTCTTGCTAAATTTTTCACATACCTGGTGTAAATACCCACCGTCTGTTCAGTTACTACACGGCTGTGTACCTTGAAATATACAATATCTAGGCCTTTTAATAGGCCACTGTACTGTGCGTTCTCTTGCTAAATTATTTCACATACCTGGTGTAAATACCCCACCGTCTGTTCAGTTACTACACGGCTGTGTACCTTGAAATATACAATATCTAGGCCTTTTAATAGGCCACTGTACTGTGCGTTCTCTTGCTAAATTATTTCACATACCTGGTGTAAATACCCACCGTCTGTTCAGTTACTACACGGCTGTGTACCTTGAAATATACAATATCTAGGCCTTTTAATAGGCCACTGTACTGTGCGTTCTCTTGCCTAAATTATTTCACATACCTGGTGTAAATACCCACCGTCTGTTCAGTTACTACACGGCTGTGTACCTTGAAATATACAATATCTAGGCCATTTAATTGGCCACTGTACTGTGCGTTCTCTTGCTAAATTATTTCACATACCTGGTGTAAATACCCACCGTCTGTTCAGTTACTACACGGCTGTGTACCTTGAAATATACAATATCTAGGCCATTTAATTGGCCACTGTACTGTGCGTTCTCTTGCTAAATTATTTCACATACCTGGTGTAAATACCCACCGTCTGTTCAGTTACTACACGGCTGTGTACCTTGAAATATACAATATCTAGGCCATTTAATTGGCCACTGTACTGTGCGTTCTCTTGCTAAATTATTTCACATACCTGGTGTAAATACCCACCGTCTGTTCAGTTACTACACGGCTGTGTACCTTGAAATATACAATATCTAGGCCTTTTAATAGGCCACTGTACTGTGCGTTCTCTTGCTAATTTTTTCACATACCTGGTGTAAATACCCACCGTCTGTTCAGTTACTACACGGCTGTGTACCTTGAAATATACAATATCTAGGCCTTTTAATTGGCCACTGTACTGTGCGTTCTCTTGCTAAATTATTTCACATACCTGGTGTAAATACCCACCGTCTGTTCAGTTACTACACGGCTGTGTACCTTGAAATATACAATATCTAGGCCTTTTAATAGGCCACTGTACTGTGCGTTCTCTTGCTAAATTATTTCACATACCTGGTGTAAATACCCACCGTCTGTTCAGTTACTACACGGCTGTGTACCTTGAAATATACAATATCTAGGCCTTTTAATTGGCCACTGTACTGTGCGTTCTCTTGCTAAATTATTTCACATACCTGGTGTAAATACCCACCGTCTGTTCAGTTCTACACGGCTGTGTATCTTGAAATATACAATATCTAGGCCTTTTAATAGGCCACTGTACTGTGCGTTATCTTGCTAAATTTTTTCACATACCTGGTGTAAATACCCACCGTCTGTTCAGTTACTACACGGCTGTGTACCTTGAAATATACAATATCTAGGCCTTTTAATTGGCCACTGTACTGTGCGTTCTCTTGCTAAATTATTTCACATACCTGGTGTAAATACCCACCGTCTGTTCAGTTACTACACGGCTGTGTACCTTGAAATATACAATATCTAGGCCTTTTAATAGGCCACTGTACTGTGCGTTCTCTTGCTAAATTATTTCAATACCTGGTGTAAATACCCACCGTCTGTTCAGTTACTACACGGCTGTGTACTTGAAATATACAGTATCTAGGCCTTTAATAGGCCACTGTACTGTGCGTTCTCTTGCTAAATTATTTCACATACCTGGTGTAAATACCCACCGTCTGTTCAGTTACTACACGGCTGTGTACCTTGAAATATACAATATCTAGGCCATTTAATTGGCCACTGTACTGTGCGTTCTCTTGCTAAATTATTTCACATACCTGGTGTAAATACCCACCGTCTGTTCAGTTACTACACGGCTGTGTACCTTGAAATATACAATATCTAGGCCATTTAATTGGCCACTGTACTGTGCGTTCTCTTGCTAAATTATTTCACATACCTGGTGTAAATACCCACCGTCTGTTCAGTTTACTACACGGCTGTGTACCTTGAAATATACAATATCTAGGCCTTTTAATAGGCCACTGTACTGTGCGTTTCTCTTGCTAAATTATTTCACATACCTGGTGTAAATACCCACCGTCTGTTCAGTTACTACACGGCTGTGTACCTTGAAATATACAATATCTAGGCCATTTAATTGGCCACTGTACTGTGCGTTCTCTTGCTAAATTATTTCACATACCTGGTGTAAATACCCACCGTCTGTTCAGTTACTACACGGCTGTGTACCTTGAAATATACAATATCTAGGCCTTTTAATTGGCCACTGTACTGTGCTTTCTCTTGCTAAATTATTTCACATACCTGGTGTAAATACCCACCGTCTGTTCAGTTACTACACGGCTGTGTACCTTGAAATATACAATATCTAGGCCTTTTTAATAGGCCACTGTACTGTGCGTTCTCTTGCTAAATTATTTCACATACCTGGTGTAAATACCCACCGTCTGTTCAGTTACTACACGGCTGTGTACCTTGAAATATACAATATCTAGGCCTTTTAATTGGCCACTGTACTGTGCGTTCTCTTGCTAAATTATTTCACATACCTGGTGTAAATACCCACCGTCTGTTCAGTTACTACACGGCTGTGTACCTTGAAATATACAATATCTAGGCCTTTTAATAGGCCACTGTTACTGTGCGTTCTCTTGCTAAATTTTTTCACATACCTGGTGTAAATACCCACCGTCTGTTCAGTTACTACACGGCTGTGTACCTTGAAATATACAATATCTAGGCCTTTAATTGGCCACTGTACTGTGCGTTCTCTTGCTAAATTATTTCACATACCTGGTGTAAATACCCACCGTCTGTTCAGTTACTACACGGCTGTGTACCTTGAAATATACAATATCTAGGCCTTTTAATTGGCCACTGTACTGTGCGTTCTCTTGCTAAATTATTTCACATACCTGGTGTAAATACCCACCGTCTGTTCAGTTACTACACGGCTGTGTACCTTGAAATATACAATATCTAGGCCTTTTAATAGGCCACTGTACTGTGCGTTCTCTTGCTAAATTTTTTCACATACCTGGTGTAAATACCCACCGTCTGTTCAGTTACTACACGGCTGTGTACCTTGAAATATACAATATCTAGGCCTTTTAATAGGCCACTGTACTGTGCGTTCTCTTGCTAAATTATTTCACATACCTGGTGTAAATACCCACCGTCTGTTCAGTTACTACACGGCTGTGTACCTTGAAATATACAATATCTAGGCCTTTTAATAGGCCACTGTACTGTGCGTTCTCTTGCTAAATTTTTTCACATACCTGGTGTAAATACCCACCGTCTGTTCAGTTACTACACGGCTGTGTACCTTGAAATATACAATATCTAGGCCTTTTAATTGGCCACTGTACTGTGCGTTCTCTTGCTAAATTATTTCACATACCTGGTGTAAATACCCACCGTCTGTTCAGTTAGTACACGGCTGTGTACCTTGAAATATACAATATCTAGGCCTTTTAATTGGCCACTGTACTGTGCGTTCTCTTGCTAAATTATTTCACATACCTGGTGTAAATACCCACCGTCTGTTCAGTTAGTACACGGCTGTGTACCTTGAAATATACAATATCTAGGCCTTTTAATTGGCCACTGTACTGTGCGTTCTCTTGCTAAATTATTTCACATACCTAATTATATACCCAAATATTGTATTTGCAACCAAAAAAAAAATAAAATGCGGAGGGGGGCTAGCGGAATCGGACGTGGACGAGGACGGGGGCGCGGAAATGCTGTTGGTGGCCTTGTTGAAGCCAGTGGGGATACAATGCGTGCTGGTGAGGGTCAGCCAGGATCCCACTCATCCAGAATCCCTGCCTTTATGGGACAGTTAAGCAGGGGGCGAGTTACACCGCTGTTGAGGCCTGAGCAGGTTGAACAGGTGGTGCAATGGATAGCCGATAGCGCTTCCACACAGTTGTCCACCAGCCAGTCATCCACACAGTCTCACTCTGACCCTCCTTCCTCCACACCTGGCCAACAGAGTCATCCCACCCTTGACCCCTCCCAGGAGCTCTTTTCGGGTCCTTTTTCAGATGTGCCGGAAGAATCCCAGGAGCTAGCAGAGGAATTTGTTTGTAGTGATGCCCAAACACTTGAGTTTTCGCCATCTCCTGCTGATGTGGACCCTGAACCAGCATCTGTTATCATGAGCGATGATGATGATGAGACGCAGTTGCCATCAAGGGAGGCTGTTGGAATGTCCAGTGGGCAGGAGGAGGAGCAGAGAGTGAGGAAGAGGAGGTGGTGGATGACGAAATGACCGACCCCACTTGGCCAGGGGTGATGTCCAGCGGGGAAAGCAGTGGAGAGGTGGTGGTCTGCGCAGCACCGAAAAAGGCAGCAAGAGGCAGAGGGATGTCCACAGGCAGAGGGATGTCCAGAGGCAGAGGGATGTCCAGGCAGAGGGATGTCCACAGGCAGAGGGATGTCCAGAGGCAGAGGAGAGGACAGTCCAGACAGAGTAGTGTGAGCCACAGCCAGCACGGCCGAAGAAGCTGTTCCCGGCAGCGGGCAGTCGCGCGAAGCTCCCCCATCGAGGCCTCGTACTTCTGTGGTGTGGAGATTTTTTAATGTTTGTGCGGATGACAAACTGAGCGCGGTTTGCACACTCTGCCACTCAAAACTGAGTAGGGGCTCTGAGAAGAGCAATCTGACCACCTCAGGCATGCGGCGTCACTTGGAAGTCAAGCACTGGGCTGAGTGGGAGAGAGCAAACGCAATACAACCTGCGCCCGGTCCTGCTGCCACTGCCTCTTCCCCTTTGTTGTGTGCTGCCACTGCGGTCCAGACCTCCAGCCAGGACACCTCCACATCTGCCTCTGCCTCGGCTACTTTGGGGCCTTCTCCTTCAGCCTCCCCTTCCCCCGCCTCTTCGCCTGCACCTTCACACTCCTCGTCCCATCAACTGTCCATCTCGCAGGCGTTCGACCGCAGGCGGAAGTACGCCTCGAGTCACCCCCAAGCCCAAGCCTTAAACTGCCACATCTCCAAACTGCTGGCCCTGGAGATGTTGCCGTTTAGGCTTGTGGAGACGCAGGCCTTCCGCGACCTGATGGCGGCTGCCGCACCTCGCTATTCCGTCCCCAGCCGCCACTACTTTTCCCGGAGTGCCGTCCCCGCCCTGCACCAGCACGTGTCGCGTAACATCAGGCGGGCCCTGAGGTACGCAGTCAGCGCAAAGGTCCACTTGACCACCGACTCGTGGACAAGCGCTTGCGGCCAGGGACGCTACATCTCTTTGACGGCACACTGGGTGAATGTAGTGGAAGCGGGGACGGGGTCGCAAACAGAGACGGCCTACCTACCACCCCCGCCCAAGATTGCCAGCATGGGTTCTGATAAACCCCCCTCCTCCTCCTCCTCCTCCTCCTCCTCCTGTGCCTTAACATCGCCCTCAGCCGCTAGCTGGAAGCGTTGCAGCACTGGCGCGGGGAGACGTCAGCAGGCGGTGCTTAAAGCTCATCAGCTTGGGCGACAGGAAGCACAGCGCCCCAGAGGTGAGGGACGCCATATTGCAGCAGACGGAGATGTGGCTGTCGCCGCTGCAGCTAGGACCAGGCATGGTCGTGTGCGATAACGGCCGTAACCTGGTGGCGGCTCTGGAGCTTGCCGAACTCAATCACGTACCATGCCTGGCCCACGTTTTTAATCTGGTAGTCCAAAAATTTCTAAAGACTTACCCCAACCTGGCAGAGCTACTGGTGAAAGGTGAAAGTGCGGCGCTTGTGCGCTCACTTTCGGAAGTCAACTGTAGCTGCTGCTAGCTTAAAAAAACTCCAGCAACGCCTCCATTTGCCTGAACATCGGCTGTTGTGCGACCTGCCGACTCGCTGGAATTCCACCTATTCCATGTTGGCCAGGGTGTGTGAGCAGCAGAGAGCATTGATGGAGTACCAGATTATGAATCCACGCGTGCCTCCAACTCAGCTCCCTCAGTTTGCCAACCACGAGTGGCCATGGATGGCAGACATATGCGATGTACTGCGTATCTTTGAGGAGTCCACCAAGAAGGTCAGCAGCGAGGACGCTATAGTGAGCGTAACCATCCCGCTCCTATGCGTCCTTAAAGAATCGCTCATCGCAATAAGGGAGAACGCATTGCACGCAGAGGAGACGGGGGTAGGAGGAGACGCAACGGAGCTACACAGTCAGACCACACTTTTGTCTGCTTCACGGTGGCAGTTGCAGGAGGAGGAGGATGAGGAGGAGGACGACGTGGAGGTGGCTGTGGAAGAGGAGGAGGATGCTGGCGGCGAGGGTAGCAGTCAGGCTGTGTGCGTCCCATTGGTTCAGCGCGGATGGGGCGGAGAGGAGGCGGAAGAGGAAGAGGAGGAAATGGCAAGTGATCCTTCTGGTGGGGGCAGTGAGGTCATGCCTATTCAGAGTCTGGCACACACATGGCTGACTTCATGCTGGGCTGCTTTTCCCGGGACACACGTGTTGTCCGGATAGTGGAGAACAAACTGTACTGGGTCTTCGCACTCCTGGACCCCCGGTATAAAGATAACGTCTCCTCTTTTATTCCGGTAGAGAGAGAGGACGAATCGATTGCTGGAATACCAGAGGGAACTCGTGCAGAACATGATGGAGATTTTCCCACCCACCATCGCTGGCGGCAGAGAGGAGAGGGTCTCCCAGAGTCCCACAACATCTATCAGGCCCACAGCCACCAGGGGAACACTCTCCAAGGTGTGGGACACGTTCATGGCACCCCCTCGTGCAACTTCCATCACTGCGGGGCCCGCTATCAGCAGGAGGGACAAGTATCGGCGGATGTTGCGGGAGTACCTGGCAGACCGTACCCCTGTCCTCCCCGATCCCTCGGCGTCCTACACTTACTGGGTCTCCAAGTTGGACACGTGGCTGGAACTGTCCCTGTACGCCTTGGAGGTGCTTGCCTGCCCTGCCGCCAGCGTGCTATCAGAAAGGGTGTTCAGCGCAGCCGGGGGCATTATAACCGATAAGCGCAGCCGCCTGTCAACCGACAGTGCGGACAGGCTGACGCTAATCAAAATGAACAGCAAGTGGATTGACCCGGACTTTGCTTCTCCAACCGTGGAAAGCAGCCAAAAGTGAAGTGCCATCTGTATGAAGTGCCATTTCCTCCTCCACCTCCTCCTCCTCCTTAACCGCCGTAGAATTGCTCCGTAAATAAGAAAAATTTATATATTTATGGCTCACCTCTTGGGCCTCCACAAATTTTTAACAGGTCTCACCTCTTGGGCCTCCACATAATTTTTAAGAGGTCTCACCTCTTGGGCCTCACAAAATGTTTTAAGAGGTCTCACCTCTTGGGCCTCCACATAATTTTTAAGAGGTCTCACCTCTTGGGCCTCCACATAATTTTTAAGAGGTCTCACCTCTTGGGCCTCCACAAAATTTTAAGAGGTCTCACCTCTTGGGCCTCCACATAATTTTTAAGAGGTCTCACCTCTTGGGCCTCCACATAATTTTTAACAGGTCTCACCTCTTGGGCCTCCACATAATTTTTAAGAGGTCTCACCTCTTGGGCCTCCACATAATTTTAAGAGGTCTCACCTCTTGGGCCTGCACAAAATTTTAAGAGGTCTCACCTCTTGGGCCTCACAAAATGTTTAAGAGGTCTCACCTCTTGGGCCTCCACAAAATCTTTTAAGAGGTCTCACCTCTTGGGCCTCCACATAATTTTTAAGAGGTCTCACCTCTTGGGCCTCCACATAATTTTTTTAAGAGGTCTCACCTCTTGGGCCTCCACATAATTTTTAAGAGGTCTCACCTCTTGGGCCTCCACATAATTTTTAACAGGTCTCACCTCTTGGGCCTCCACATAATTTTTAAGAGGTCTCACCTCTTGGGCCTCCACAAAATGTTTAAGAGGTCTCACCTCTTGGGCCTCCACAAAATTTTTAAGAGTCTCACCTCTTGGGCCTCCACAAAATCTTTAAGAGGTCTCACCTCTTGGGCCTCCACATAAATTTTTAAGAGGTCTCACCTCTTGGGCCTCCACAAAATGTTTAAGAGGTCTCACCTCTTGGGCCTCCACATAATTTTAAAGAGGTCTCACCTCTTGGGCCTCCACAAAATCTTTAAGAGGTCTCACCTCTTGGGCCTCCACAAAATCTTTTAAGAGGTCTCACCTCTTGGGCCTCACAAAATCTTTAAGAGGTCTCACCTCTTGGGCCTCCACAAAATCTTTAAGAGGTCTCACTCTTTGGGCCTCCACAAAATCTTTAAGAGGTCTCACCTCTTGGGCCTCCACAAAATCTTTAAGAGGTCTCACCTCTTGGGCCTCCACAAAATCTTTAAGAGGTCTCACCTCTTGGGCCTCCACAAAAATCTTTAAGAGGTCTCACCTCTTGGGCCTCCACAAAATCTTTAAGAGGTCTCACCTCTTGGGCCTCCACAAAATCTTTAAGAGGTCTCACCTCTTGGGCCTCCACAAATCTTTAAGAGGTCTCACCTCTTGGGCCTCCACAAAATCTTTAAGAGGTCTCACCTCTTGGGCCTCCACATAATTTTTAAGAGGTCTCACCTCTTGGGCCTCCACATAATTTTAAGAGGTCTCACCTCTTGGGCCTCCACAAAATCTTTAAGAGGTCTCACCTCTTGGGCCTCCACAAAATCTTTTAAGAGGTCTCACCTCTTGGGCCTCCACAAAATCTTTAAGAGGTCTCACCTCTTGGGCCTCCACAAAATCTTTAAGAGGTCTCACCTCTTGGGCCTCCACAAAAATCTTTAAGAGGTCTCACCTCTTGGGCCTCCACAAAATCTTTAAGAGGTCTCACCTCTTGGGCCTCCACAAAATCTTTAAGAGGTCTCACCTCTTGGGCCTCCACAAAAATCTTTAAGAGGTCTCACCTCTTGGGCCTCCACAAATCTTTAAGAGGTCTCACCTCTTGGGCCTCCACAAAATTTTTAAGAGGTCTCACCTCTTGGGCCTCCACATAATTTTTAAGAGGTCTCACCTCTTGGGCCTCCACAAAATTTAAGAGGTCTCACCTCTTGGGCCTCCACAAAATCTTTAAGAGGTCTCACCTCTTGGGCCTCCACAAAATCTTTAAGAGGTCTCACCTCTTGGGCCTCCACAAAATCTTTAAGAGGTCTCACCTCTTGGGCCTCCACAAAATCTTTAAGAGGTCTCACCTCTTGGGCCTCCACAAAATCTTTAAGAGGTCTCACCTCTTGGGCCTCCACAAAATCTTTAAAGAGGTCTCACCTCTTGGGCCTCCACAAAATCTTTTAAGAGGTCTCACCTCTTGGGCCTCCACAAAATCTTTAAGAGGTCTCACCTCTTGGGCCTCCACAAAATCTTTAAGAGGTCTCACCTCTTGGGCCTCCACAAAATCTTTTAAGAGGTCTCACCTCTTGGGCCTCCACAAAATCTTTAAGAGGTCTCACCTCTTGGGCCTCCACAAAAAATCTTTAAGAGGTCTCACCTCTTGGGCCTCCACAAAATCTTTAAGAGGTCTCACCTCTTGGGCCTCCACATAATTTTTAAGAGGTCTCACCTCTTGGGCCTCCACAAAATCTTTAAGAGGTCTCACCTCTTGGGCCTCCACAAAATCTTTAAGAGGTCTCACCTCTTGGGCCTCCACAAAATCTTTAAGAGGTCTCACCTCTTGGGCCTCCACAAAATCTTTTAAGAGGTCTCACCTCTTGGGCCTCCACAAAATCTTTTAAGAGGTCTCACCTCTTGGGCCTCCACATAATTTTAAGAGGTCTCACCTCTTGGGCCTCCACATAATTTTTAAGAGGTCTCAGCTCTTGGGCCTCCACATAATTTTTAAGAGGTCTCACCTCTTTAGCCTCCACACAATTTTTAAGACGTCTCACCTCTTGGGCCTCCACAAAATTTTCCATGAGCCTCTGGCCAGCCCACGGCCTCTTCCTGCCTTTTGCGGTCCTACGCATCCCTCCAACATCCCCACTGCTTTACCTGCTAGACATGACACTGGGCCAGGTCGGGTCACTGACATCTCTAGCGCCAACAATTTGGGCATTTTAAGGCTTCTGCATGTGTTTGAGTTGTTTTTACATTTTAAAGAAGACATGTCTGACCACATTTCACACACACACACACAATGACAATTAGGGGTGGGGTCTATTTGCTTTCCCCCTTGCCTATGCCATCTGTGGTTGTCATAGGCAACGTGATTTTAAGGGGTGCAGAATTTCATCTTCTTTTTTGTCTAGTTTGGCTTGGGGTCCATGGCAATGTAGAGGAAAGAAGGTTTCCTTGTATGGTCTCACTTTACAGAGAGGTTACATTGTCTTTGGAGTGTATTGTTGAGAGGCTGTGATAGTGGCGTAATAGTGCGACTTGGGCGCGTTATATGCACCCAGACATGCTTCCCCTGCTGTCCCAGTTGCATTCCAGCAGTGTTGGCATCCTTTTCTGAGGTTTCAGGGTGGACTTGGTGACCTCCAAGTGGTCGAATTGAGATTTCCAAGTGGCGAGCATTTTTTTCCCATAGACTTTAATGGGATTCGATATTCGGTCGAATAGTCGAATTTCGCGGTCTATTCGAATCGAATTTCGAACTTTCGAATATTTCACTACTCGC
>ONZH01009395.1:0-23696 GCA_900303285.1 Rhinella marina
TCCCTTGATGGCAACTGCGTCTCATCATCATCATCGCTCATGATAACAGATGCTGGCTCAGGGTCCACATCAGCAGGAGATGGCGGAAAACTCCAGTGTTTGGGCATCACTACAAACAAATTCCTCTGCTAGCTCCTGGGATTCTTCCGGCACATCTGAAAAAGGACCCGAAAAGAGCTCCTGGAGGGGTCAAGGGTGGGATGACTCTGTTGGCCAGGTGGTGGAGGAAGGAGGGTCAGAGTGAGACTGTGTGGATGACTGGCTGGTGGACAACTGTGTGGAAGCGGCTATCGGCTATCCATTGCACCACCTGTTCAAACCTGCTCAGGCCTCAACAGCGGTGTAACCCGCCCCCTGCTTAACTGTCCCATAAAGGCAGGGATTCTGGATGAGCGGGATCCTGGCTGATCCTCACCAGCACACATTGTATACCCACTGGCTTCAACAAGGCCCCCAACAGCATTTCCGCGCCCCCGTCCTCGTCCACGGTCCACGTCCTATTCCGCTAGCCCCCCTCCGCATTTTATTTTTTTTTTGTTGCAAATACAATATTTGGGTATATAATTAGGTATGTGAAATAATTTAGCAAGAGAACGCACAGTACAGTGGCCTATTAAAAGGCCTAGATATTGTATATTTCAAGTACACAGCCGTGTAGTAACTGAAAGACGGTGGGTATTTACACCAGGTATGTGAGATAATTTAGCAAGAGAACGCACAGTACAGTGGCCTATTAAATGGCCTAGATATTGTATATTTCAAAGTACACAGCCGTGTAGTAACTGAACAGACGGTGGGTATTTACACCAGGTATGTGAGATAATTTAGCAAGAGAACGCACAGTACAGTGGCCTAATTAAATGGCCTAGATATTGTATATTTCAAGTACAAAGCCGTGTAGTAACTGAACAGACGGTGGGTATTTACACCAGGTATGTGAGATAATTTAACAAGAGAACGCACAGTACAGTGGCCTATTAAAATGGCCTAGATATTGTATATTTCAAAAGTACAAAGCCGTGTAGTAACTGAACAGACGGTGGGTATGTACACCAGGTATGTGAGATACTTTAACAAGAAAACGCACAGTACAGTGGCCTATTAAATGGCCTAGATATTGTATATTTCAAAGTACAAAGCCGTGTAGTAACTGAACAGACGGTGGGGTATGTACACCAGGTATGTGAAGATACTTTAACAAGAAACGCACAGTACATGGCCTATTAAAGGCCTAGATATTGTATTATTTCAAAGTACAAAGCCGTGTAGTAACTGAACAGACGGTGGGTTTTTTACACCAGGGTATGTGAGATAATTTAACAAGAGAACGCACAGTACAGTGGCCTATTAAATGGCCTAGATATTGTATATTTCAAAGTACAAAGCCGTTGTAGTAACTGAACAGACGGTGGGGGTATTTACACCAGGTATGTGAGATAATTTAACAAGAGAAACGCACAGTACAGCTGGCCTATTAAATGGCCTAGATATTGTATATTTCAAAGTACACAGCCGTGTAGTAACTGAACAGACGGTGGGTATTTACACCAGGTATGTGAAATAATTTAACAAGAGAACGCACAGTACAGTGGCCTATTAAAAGGCCTAGATATTGTATATTTCAAAGTACACAGCCGTGTAGTAACTGAACAGACGGTGGGTATTTACACCAGGTATGTGAGATAATTTAACAAGAGAACGCACAGTACAGTGGCCTATTAAATGGCCTAGATATTGTATATTTCAAAGGTACACAGCCGTGTACTAACTGAACAGACGGTGGGTATTTACACCAGGTATGTGAAATAATTTAGCAAGAGAACGCACAGTACAGTGGCCATTAAATGGCTAGATATTGTATATTTCCAGCCGTAGTAACTGAACAGACGGTGGGTATTACACCAGGTATGTGAGATAATTTAACAAGAAAACGCACAGTACAGTGGCCTATTAAATGGCCTAGATATTGTATATTTCAAAGTACACAGCCGTGTAGTAACTGAACAGACGGTGGGTATGTACACCAGGTATGTGAGATACTTTAACAAGAAAACGCACAGTACAGTGGCCTATTAAATGGCCTAGATATGTATATTTCAAAGTTACAAAGCCGGTAGGTAACTGAACAGACGGTGGGTATGTTACACCAGGTATGTGAGATACTTTAACAAGAAAACGCACAGTACAGTGGCCTATTAAATGGCCTAGATATTGTATATTTCAAAGTACAAAGCCGGTGTAGTAACTGAACAGACGGTGGGTATGTACACCAGGTATGTGAGATACTTTAACAGGAAAACGCACAGTACAGTGGCCTATTAAATGGCCTAGATATGTATATTCAAAGTACAAAGCCGTGTAGTAACTGAACAGACGGTGGGGTATGGTACACCAGTATTGTGAGATACTTAACAAGAAAACGCACAGTACAGTTGGCCTATTAAATGCCTAGATATTGTATATTCAAAGTACAAAGCCGTGTAGTAACTTGAACAGACGGGTGGGTATGTACACCAGGTATGTGAGATACTTTAACAAGAAAACGCACAGTACAGTGGCCTATTAAATGGCTAGATATTGTATATTTCAAAAGTACAAAGCCGTGTAGTAACTGAACAGACGGTGGGTATTTACACCAGGTATGTGAGGATAATTTAACAAGAGAACGCACAGTACAGTGGCCTATTAAAATGCCTAGATATTGATATTCAAAGTACACAGCCCGTGTAGTAACTGAACAGACGGTGGGTATTTACACCAGGTATGTGAGATAATTTAACAAGAGAACGTACAGTACAGTGGCCTATTAAATGGCCTAGATATTGTATATTTCAAAGTACAAAAGCCGTGTAGCTAACTGAAACAGACGGTGGTGTATGTACACCAGGTATGTGAGATAATTTAACAAGAGAACGCACAGTACAGTGGCCTATTAAATGGCCTAGATATTGTATATTTCAAAGTACAAAAGCCGTGTAGTAACTGAACAGACGGTGGGTATGTTACACCAGGTATGTGAGATACTTTAACAAGAAAACGCACAGTACAGTGGCCTATTAAATGGGCCTAGATATTGTTATATTTCAAAGTACAAAGCCGTGTAGTAACTGAACAGACGGGTGGGTATGTACACCAGGTATGTGAGATAATTTAACAACGAGAACGCACAGTACAGTGGCCTATTAAATGCCTAGATATTGTATATTTCAAAGTACAAAGCCGTGTAGTAACTGAACAGACGGTGGGTATGTACACCAGGTATGTGAGATACTTAACAAGAAAACGCACAGTACAGTGGCCTATTAAATGGCCTAGAATATTGTATATTTCAAAGTACAAAGCCGTGTAGTAACTGAACAGACGGTGGGTATGTACACCAGGTATGTGAGATACTTTAACAAGAAAACGCCACAGTACAGTGGCCTATTAAATGGCCTAGATATTGTATATTTCAAAGCTACCAAAGCCCGTGTAGTAAACTGAACAGGACGGTGGGTATGTACACCAGGTATGTGAGATACTTTAACAAGAAAACGCACAGTACAGTGGCCTATTAAATGGCCTAGATATTGTATATTTCAAAGTACAAAAGCCGGTGTAGTAACTGAACAGACGGTGGGTATGTACACCAGGTATGTGAGATACTTTAACAAGAAAACGCACAGTACAGTGGCCTATTAAATGGCCTAGATATTGTATATTTCAAAGTACAAAGCCGTGTAGTAACTGAACAGACGGTGGGTATTTACACCAGGTATGTGAGATAATTTAGCAAGAGAACGCACAGTACAGTGGCCTATTAAAATGCCTAGATATTGTATATTTCAAAGTACACAGCCGTGTAGTAACTGAACAGACGGTGGCGTATTTACACCAGGTATGTGAGATAATTTAGCAAGAGAGAACGCACCAGTACAGTGGCCTATTAAAATGCCTAGATATTGTATATTTCAAAGTACACAGCAGTAGTGCCAAATATAGTTTGGTATGTAGCAGAGCACCTAATACACCACTAATGCCTCTCTCTGTCCCTACTCCAGCAGCTATCCCTGAATACAGCAGCCGTTCTCTGTAAAGTCTATATTGTAGTAAAGCTATCACTGAAGTCCACTGTAGTAGCCCTGATAAGGGCTTTTAATCACGCTCCTGCCTGTCCAACAGCTAAAATCTGTCTCTCCCTTCTCCAGCCTCTGTCCCTGACTAAGTTCACGCAGCATATGCGTACGAGCAGGAAGAGCTGAGTTTTTATGATTCGAGGTCACATGGTTTTTCCAGCCAATCCATGTAGACGCTGTTTTCGCGCTGCCAGCGTGCTCAGCGTGCCTGTCATACCCCCCCTGCATGTTGATTGGTGGAAAAAGAGCGCCAGGGAAGGTGGGAGGGGAAACGAATTCTAAGTGCGCCATCGCCGTTATACTCGATTGAAATCGAGTGTGCCGAATATCGTAGTATTCGATCGAATACCGGCTCGATCGAACACTACTCGCTCATCTCTAATCGTAATAACTTTCTTTATATCGTTAACACGGTGCGGTAGGAATACTTTGGATATCGCCCACTGACAGTAGCTGCAGCATGGGCATGTCTTTTAGTCTGTGTGTAGGAGGAGGAAGCGCTAACTATGAAGGGGCATATAAGGGTACTTTCTTTCGAACTAGTGCATTTGCCTGACACAAACGGGAGAACGGCCAGCACCATTAACCATAATGACTAGAATACCTTCACTTAAGTTGTTTGGGTCGAGAGTTAGAGGCGTTGCCTAGCATGAAACAAAATTACTGCAGCACACTACGCACGACCATGTTGTCCTTCTATACTTTTTTCATTATTCGCAGTAACTTCTGGTATATATACAATACAGTACACAAATTTTTTTACATGTTTTTACTTATCAAATATTTTGTTACTCACCCTGCCATATCTCTGCACGGATCTCATTAAGCCGCTCTGGGCGTTTGAATTTCAGATCGGACCATTTCCGCTGGATCTGGCCCGGGGTCCGCACGGTGTGGAAACGATGACACAGGCCTTGGATCACCTGCTGGATCACCTCCTTCTTATGCTGGTTTGGATGGCGGTGAGTGCCATCGTAATCCTCTCTGTCCATCATCCGGATCAGGAATTTCAGCTCTTCAGAGCTAAATGATGAGGATCGCCTAGATGACATTTTCGAATATTCGCTCTGTCTCTGAGTGCACACCTGCATATTACGTAATTGCGTAGACAATAGTACGCTGAGGATTCGTACACTATTTGTACGCTCATGCGCACGTCTTCTAAGAAGTTGCGTACATATTTTAAATGAATGTTCGTTATTAGTACGCGAATGTTCGCTAATAGCACATAACGTATATTTTGTACGCAAATACAACGAATCTATTCGTCGAATATACGAATCTTAGGAAAAGTTCGGCGAATGTTCTGCAAATAATTTTTTGAATGATTCGCTCATCTCTAACTTCAAGGTATATGCGCTGTTTGGGAAGGGGCAGCAGATTTACTGCTGAGACAGAGATTTACGGAGCAGGCGCATGAAGAGAGCACTAGATGAGATGTTTAGCCATATTAATCTAGGGGAAGAGGGAGTGGCCACAGACAAATGGGTGTTTACAATCTGGCGCTCTGAGGACTCTGGTCAGCCCCTCAGTACTCCAAAAGGTTCATTTGCATAAGAACAACATTAAAGATTTCTCAGCAATAAACAGACATACACACATAATAAAGGAATAATTTTAATAAGCATGATTAACCCTACCAGGCAATATGGTTTACTAGGGTTGATCATGATGACAGATCCTCTTTAAGTTTAATAGATCAATAAATTCAAAACAAAGTGGATAGACCTTAGTGGAGTGGAGTGCAGCCTCTTTGGCCCAATACATTAAAGGGGTTGTCTCACCTTACAAAATGGCTCCCAGAATGTCCAGCTTGTCAATAGATGCCACTTCCTCATATAGGTCCTTTAGCCAAACTTCCTCCTTTTGGCCAAATTCTTCATTATTCCACCCCTTTATTCATTGCTCGTTGTCAGGGGTTACGTCCACCGCTGCGGTGGCCGCGCTTGCGCACCGCCAGACATGCCTCCGTCCTCTGTGGTGGCCAGGATTGCGGGAACGCGCATAGGCAGTCAGACACACCAGCTCCCGTCCCGGCCACCTCATATTAACGCTGATAGTCTGTGTCGAACTGCTTCTGGGCATGCGCAGTAACCCTTAGCTTTTCTACACAGCTACTTCCCCCGCAGCTGTAAGTAGCTCACCGAGGTCTGGCACTCGTTGATGACAAGTAATAAATTTGCAGGGCTGGCGCTTTAGCCCTGGAAGTTTATTACTCAGCAAGGCAGAAGGATCAGGGCTGCCATTATCAGGGGTCCCTCGGGAGCACTGTTATCTCTATGCAAATATAGAGATAACGGTGTGCACTTGAGACTAGCAGCAGTGGGAACGCGCAAACACAGGTTTGCCTGTGTCATCAATCAAAGTGAAGTCTCCGCCTCCCCCAGACAGCAGTTAGTTCAGGGCTGGGGAACAGCAGCAGCCCTGAACTGCTGAGTTGAGACAACCCCTTTAATACATAATAAATTTGGCTCATCTTGCTGCAACAGACTTTACATTTCGAAACACCAGTCTAAGGCCTCATGCCCACGACCGTCGTTTGGGTCCGCATTCAAGACGATTTTTTTGCTGCTCGGAGGCGGCCCCATTCACTTCTGTGGCCCTGTAAAAAAAATAGAACATGTCCTATTCTTGTCCATTTTGCGGGCAAGCATAGGCATTTCTGTAATAGGTGGCCCGTTCTGTTCCGCAAATTGCGGAAAGCACACTGGCATCATCCGTGTTTTGCGCATCCGCAATTTGCGGACCGCAAAACATGGCACGGTCGTGCGTATGTAGCCTTAGTAAATCTGCCCCACATCGCTTTGTGGTTGTTTGTGCACTCTGTGATTCTGGCCTTATAGTGTATTTCCTTATAACAAATTAAAAAGTATATGGGTCCTTTTTTTCTACAAATTATTTATCACTTTTTATAACCACTGTGGAGAATTTGGGGAATTTTTAAAGTCGCTTTTGCCCTGCTGTAATTTGCGCTACATTTATCAAATATACACATAGTTTTATAAAATGAAGCAATGAGATGTTACTCCGGTTTTTCTGCCACCCCGTTACTAGAGTGAGATTGTGACATTTTATAAATCCGGTGTGCACTTACAGGTAACCATGTTTTTTTTTTGTTTTTTTTTTTCAAAAAATGGCAAGAGCTGCATTAAAATTCAAAAAGTCACTACTTTATACCCAAAAATACCATGTGCCAAAATGTGCAAATTTTTACACCAGGAAAAAGTCGTATATGACTTCATAAATTGTAATTAGTACATCATGTGTTTGGCATGGCTGCATTAAATTTGGTTTGTTTTAAATGGTCCTTTACAGTACATTACTTCTTCAATGTGCCATTTTTCAACACAGCATTTATACTGTTATGTAGCCTTTCTTATTATCTCGTGTATATTTTGTTTGAATTTCAGGTGTCACAATTGCTTTAATTCAATGTAAAATATAATTTTAATTCATAGATGCTAATAGCCTGCTCTAATAAATATAGACATACTAGTATTTGTAAAATGTGATGCTATATAAACCCTGGACTCAAACTCCGCCAGCGAAACTACCCTTTATTGGATCTGGCATGATCAAGGTTTCTTAGTGCCAGAATATAAGACTTTTTAATGCAGCTGACAGAGAGCCACATTTAGACCTTTTCAAATCATCTTTATGGCTTTATCGTACGATTAACAATGGCATGAGCAAAAAGGTTTCAAGCCTTCCTTATGCATAGCCTATGGCGGTAAATTAACAGCATCCTCTTAAATGATCAGCAATTGAGTCATAGGTGCTAATGAGTGTAGGCTAGCCAGCAGCTATCAAAGAGACTGGAAACATGCAAGTTGAGACTTTGAAAATGGCACTGTGAAAAATTCTCCACAATTCCAGAAGTCAACATGGATTTGAATCACCACTTAATGAAACTGCTGGAGAAGTCGTACTGTGACTTCCCTAGCTGTAAAAGTGAAAGTCTGGTTACAAATTTGCAAGCTACTGAAGGTCAAACGTCTCCTTTTCTAAGTCTTCCTGATCCATATGGGCTAGAAATGCCACAATATGCAATCATCACAAAGGCAGATTGTATACTGCAAATCTGTCCCTTTTTTTCCCTTCAACACATGCAAAGCATACCGTATTACATGTAGTAGAAATCTCAATCTCATCATGAAGAAGAACTTGGACCTGATAACGCTGCATAGTGTCATAGTTGATGCTAGATTTTTAATACCAGTACAGTAGCATACTTACTGACATTTCAATTACAGATGAGTGAAGTTATGAAAAATTTGATTTGGCTGCTTCGGAGTAATTCGTCACAAAATGCATTTCTTTGTTAGTAGCAGGTGCAATGATGGGGAACAGTGATTGCGTGGCCCCCCATCATTGAACCCCTCAGGTGCCGCACTCATTGCTGATTGTGGCATCTGAGGCTACAATTTAGTAATTTCAGGAGTTAAACAGAGTTTAAATAAAGAAAAACTAACTTCTCCATTTGCTCGCGTAGAGGCCATAGCAGCCATCTTGATTAAAGCCATCTTGAGTGATGATGTCATCATGTTGACTGGGCATGGTGACGTCTTCACTGATGACATCACCACCCCCTGCCAGCCTGCCGGCCTGTTAGCGTCATCCATCACCCCGCCAAGGGCATATTGGGAACTTAAAGTGGCCCTGGAAAAAATACTAAAAGTCGCCCTGTTTTGTAGTTGGGTCCAAGTTGATGGAAGGCAGGAATAACACAAGTAGGCTGGCAAGCAATACTATATTATGGCACATTATACCACCCTAGCAGAGCCAAATGCCACAGTCCATCACAAAATACTGCCGCCAGCAGCACAAAATATATCCCCAAAACTTCCACTGGCTGGCTGCGAGGAGGGCTCAGATGGCCCCCTGGGCATTGGCCCACTGGCAAATTTCCCTGTAAGGTCTATGGCCAATCCACCCCTGCACCCTACACAAGATTGTGCGCAGTTTCTGCAATGAAGATGGCCACGACGGCCTCTTCTTGTGTCAATGGATGAGGTGTTTTGGTTTTTTTAACTGCCATTTCAGGGAAAATTGATTCGTTACCATGAATCGCAAGGAAATTGTAATTTGGATCGTAGTCAATTCATTTGGCTTTTATTTGCTCAACACTAATCTCAATATGACAACATGCAAAATAGTGATCTAACAATTAGATACAATGAAAATGAGGGCATAAGGGAAAGTTCTTTTTGCAACTCCGAAAGAGGAGATTCACAAGTGGCATATCTTTCTACCATAGATTTAGGATTTTCCTTACCAAGTGTGTACCCTTTCTCCCAGAAGCAACTAAGAGAAAGGGTCAGTCTTCCAGTCCATATTTTCAGAAATGTGTTTATTATGCATGTAATGAATTAGACCTTTCAGACAAGAAATGTTTGTGCCTCAGTGGTCCCCATCCCAGCAAGAGACAACTGGCTTGGGGGCTACAGTCATATGTGAGGCCACTAGCACATGGTTATAACAGTCTCTCAATAAGGGCACATGCTTAGTCAGAGACAATAGTTTAGGTCAGCACACAAGCTTTTTACGTGGCAACAACTTACTCACCCCTTGGTTTGCGTTGCACCCAACTTCATGCGTGTTGGCACTCTGAGACTGGCTACAATGACGATGGTTGTATCTGCAGTTACCACTACAGATTTCTCTCCATGTGATTACAGACTACAGTAATTATTTTCCTTGCCAAACACTAACAACCTCTCAGTTATGCAGTCACAGTCTTCTATCTGCAGCTTACCACAGTTCTCTTACTACATCAGGGTAGGGGAGCTGCAATGCTCAAGGTGGCTATCCCTACTCCAGGTAACTCCCCTCCATTGCAATATTTAGCTGCTTTTGTGGCCTATGGCCCTATCTATGCCTTCTTGTGGTGTGGAAATTGGCAAGTAACACTCAACTCTGATTATCAGCCATCAATTCAGGTTCAATTCACTCTGAATAAATTTGTCCCAAATAGAAAATTCCCCAATTTCCCTGAAAAGTTGTGTATGACATTCTGGAGTCTCCTAAGACTGATTTGCCTTGTTGTTAGCGGACAGGCACAAAGAATGTATTTGCCAAGAATCTCACATTTATAACATAGTATTAGCATTAGTATATTTTCTATAGTGAGTATGGCACTATTATATACTTTATTATATATGTTTGCAGAGTGCTGTTGCATTGTTTTCTTTTTTTTGCTCTTGTGCTTTCAGCCACAACGACGTGCACCTGCGCACGTGCTGACTGACCTCCATTTTTTAATTTGCAGTGGAGGTGTGGCTGATTCCATTGGTTGTGCACTTCTACCTAATCTGTCTGTCCCATAGGCTGATTTTAATAAGTGCAAGTATAAAGCTGTAGCTGTAGCTGTAGAGGTGAAATACAGTTTGGGCTCAGCATGCACGTGGAACCTGCATTCCCTGAATTTAATGGAGGCCTGTATGGTACCAGAGGAGGTAATATTTAGTGTAGGTTCCAGTCCTAAAGAGATTGCCTTGTCGTTGGCAGACAGGAACAAATAATTTTTTACAAAATGTATTTGTCAAGAATCACACATTTATAATGTAGCATTAGTACATTTTCTATAGTGAGTATGGCACTATGGCACTGTATTTACTTTATTATATGTGTTTGCAGAGTGCTGTTGCATTGTGTTTGTTTTTGCTTTTATGCTTACAGCAATGGCGATGTGCACTCTGGGGTCTCCTAAGACTGTATACAATGTCTTTCAAGATCTTTAATGCCAAGACATCATCAATAATGACAAACTGACAGCAACATATATGGCTACAGGTAAACGGATGGTAGCTGGAGGAGAACGAAAGCCTGTTTAACCCTCAGACTCCCAGCACCGTACATGTACGGCGCAAAAATCACTGCCGCAAGTCCCAGCGCCGTACATGTATGGCGCTCTGATCGGGTGGGCGCAGGAGCTGCACCCGCCCGATCAGCGGCGGGGGTCCGGCTGTGCCCAGGTGCTGGACCCCTGCTGAATGCGTCAGCATCGGTGAAAACACCGATGCCGGCGCATTAACCCTTCATGTGCCGCGGTCAGCGCTGACCGCGGCACATGTGGTGTGCGGGAGTTAAGGGAGTTCAGGATGGCGAGCGGGGGGGCCATCGGGTCCCCGCGCTGCTGTGACGGGGACGCGATGGCTCGGATAGCAGCCCGATGCCTTCCTTAGGCATCGTGGCTGCTATCCCTGCATGCCTGTGCGATCCAGCCCCCTGGATCGCACAGGAAGCAGGCTGTAAGTGTATTACACTGAGTAATACACTTACAGCCAATGCATTACAAAACAAAAGTATTGTAATGCATTGTAAAGGCGATCAGACCCCCAAAAGTTAAATAAAGTGGAAAATAAAGTTAAAAAATAAAGTTTCCTAAAAATAAATAATAATAAAAGTTTCAAGTAAAAAAAAAAGCCTTTTTCCAAAAAAAAAGTTTTAAAAAATTGTAAAAAAAAAAGGTAAAAAAAGAAAGATAAACATATTAGGTATTGCCGCGTCCGTATCGGCTGGCTCTATAAAAACATCATGTCATCCACCCCACCAGGTGAACGCAGTAAAAAAAAAAAAAAAACGTGCCAAAACAGACATTTTTTGGTCACCTTCTCTTACAAAAAGTGTAATAGCAGGCGATCAAAAAGGCATATTTATCCCAAAATGGTACCAATCAAACCGTCATCTTGTCCCGCAAAAATGATACCCTACCTGAGACAATCGCCCGAAAAATAAAAAAAATATGGCTCTCTGAAAATGGCAACACAAAAAAGATTTTATTCTGTTCAAAAATAAATGTAATGTGTAAAACTTTCCAAAAATAAAAAAGTTAGACATATTGGGTATCACCGTGTCCGTAACAACCTGCTCCATAAAAATATTACATGAGATGGCCCCCCCAGGCGAATGCTGTAAAAAAAATTAAAAAAAAACCTATGCCATAACAGCCATTTTTTTTCACCTTGCCTCACAAAAAGTGTAATACCACACGATCAAAAAGGCGTATGTACCCCAAAATGGTACCAATCAAACCATCATCTCGTCCCGCAAAAAATGAGCCCCCACATAAAGACAATAACTCAAAAAAATAAAAATCAATGGCTCCTGCAAACCAATCCATCAAAATCTGTGTTGTAAAATCCATATGGCGCTCCTTCTGTTCTGAGTCCTGCCATGTGCCCCCACAGCAGTTTACCACCACATATGGGGTGTTGCCGTATTCAGGAGAAAATGGGTAACAAATTATGGGTGATTTTCTCTTGTTACCCCTTGTGAAAATGAAAAATTTGGGGCTAAAGCAACATTTTAATAATCTCAATCAAAGGATATGGGGTTAGCCTCTGACTTGCACTCCTATTGAATTGCAAAAATAACCTAACATTGTCAGGTGGTGCAAAAAATTATTAAAATATAACCTTTAATATGATTCAATTTAAGATAATTCTAGATATTTATAAAACATAAAGACAACACAGATAATACAGTGTGATACCACCAACCTATCTTGGTCAGTTACCCAAATATAGAATTAATGGGCAATCTTATCAATGTGGACCATATATAGGACAAAAAATCAGAACACTCTTACCCATCCAGTCGCTGATGGAAATCGCTGAAGGGTATAATCACTCCTAGGAACTCAAGGCTCCGTGCATGGTCAGTTGATGATCATAAGGTATCTGTGCAGAAATAAATGTAAAGGGGAGTGGGCATAATCCCTACTCTTTCCCTATAAACTTGGCAGGAGAGAACTGCACAGACCCTACCTATCTATACAAGGCCACCCTTGATGGTAGGGGACCCTGTCCGGATACCTGTCCCTGAGTACCGGACCTAACCCTCAAGGTCAAATATTAAGTGCCCACTCCCGACGCGGCATGTTTCTGTCAAAAGACTCTTCAGGGGAGTATAACCACAGCAAAAAATTGCACTGTGCACTATTACAATCCACAGTGCAGCTATATAGGGTTAGTAACAAAAAAACAATTCCTGTGGGTACAGGGTAGTTATAGACAGGCTATACAACCGATGCCTGTAGTTCTGAGTAAACAAAGCCACCTGTTGACCTAAAAGAATAAACGGAAAACCTAGCTTAAAGTTAAGCCTTAATAGGGTCGCAGGTCCTGGTCCTCAGGAACAACATATGGCATTTCCCTGAATGCAAGGAGAAATGGATGCTTAATAGCAACGATGTCAACTCACCAGTGGCGTCTTTAAAAAGAGCGGTGTACCCGCGCTTTCTCCTTTCTGATCCGCCTCTCTTCGCGTCAGCACGCTCAGGTCACGTGATAAATCACATGACCGGAGCTGTGTGCGGACGTCGACTAAAGGAAGAGGCGGAACCTCGTTGCCTGGACACTGGATGCGTAACTAGATATCACCGCAAAGTTAGACTGACGTCACAGTCCGTGGCGTCCTTGGTAACGGCCCGTAATAGGCTACACTAATAGCGAGTATTCTCAACAGGCCCCAGGTCCACAGGCTGGGCATGCAAATAGCATATATAATACATTCGCAATAATAGCGTACACTGGGCGTACAGATATCAGTTGGAATTATAAATTCTACTCAAATAAGATTTGATAACTGGTAAGTAGAAGAGGGCCAAATTAAAGGGGGGTGATATATCAAATACAATCAACATGGCTGAAACATCTGCTTCTACCCATTCATCACATCCCCAAAGGACCCCCCCCCATTTTTTTGTTTAGAAAACCTAGATAATGATATATCCCAATGAGCGATCAGACGATCACTCCCATATGGACATTTAAATAATGTCTCAAATGGGGTGACCCCACTATAGGAAACAGACAAAATTAAGGCGTTTATTTAGACCAGAAGGGGAGGTGGTTTTTAGATAATAAATCCATTTTACCTTCCTTTGTAAGAGCAGGCAATCCCAGTCACCACCCCGATTGGGTGGTTTAACAAGATCAATCCCCACAAAAGTCAGCTTAGCCCGTCCATTGTGCATCTGCTGAACATGTCTGGATACCGGTGTATCTTTTTGACGGCGTAATATCACCCAAATGCTCACCCACCCTTCTCCGGAATTCGCGAGATGTCTTTCCGATATATTCCATCTTGCATTCACATTCCAACCTATATATCACCCCCCGTGACTGTCGGATAGAGTAAACCTTCCGGGTGACATTACTGCAAAATGTTTTTGTTGACATCATGTGTTTGCAAGCAACACAACCACTACAACGATAACAACCTGTCACTGATTGGGACTGCCAGGTGATATTAGTAAGTGGGGATATAAAGTGGCTGTGTACTAATTTGTCCTTTAGGCTGTTACCTCGTCTATATGTTATTTGTGGGAAATCACCCAAAACCTCCTTCAAGTCCGGGTCAAGTGTCAGTATCTGCCAGTGTTTAAGCAGAACTTGCCTCAGCTGTCTAGACTCATTATCAAAGGTGGTAATATAGCGGATAAGTCTGGAGCTTGACTCTGAACCTTCCTTCGGTGTCAGCAGTGAGGAACGTTTTCTGGCGAGGACACCTTGGTAGGCTAATCTCATCACCTCGTCTGGGTATCCTCTCTGTCGAAACCTGTGTCTTAGCTCGGAAGCCTGGGAGATAAAGTCTCATTTTTGGCTACAGTTCCTCTGCAGCCTGAGGTATTGACCCCTCGGGATACCCTTCTTCAGAGGGAGAGGATGACTACTCTTCCATCTAAGAAGGGAATTTGTCGCATTTGGTTTCCTAAAGATGGTGGTTTCCAGTTCACCCCTACCATTCTTAGTGATACGGACATCCAAAAAAGGTAAGGACGAGGGATTGAATTCACAGGTTAACTTCATGCCAATCTGATTCGTGTTAAGCTGTGACACAAAAGACAAAAATGACGTATGACTCCCCTTCCAAAGAATGAAGATGTCGTCACTATACCGTGCAAAGCAACATTTTATTGGAAGAAATGAAACTTTTCATTTTCACCGCCAAGTGTTTCCAAATTCCGTAAAACGCTTAGGGGGTCAAAGTGGCCAGTACCCCCCTTAATATATTCTTTGAAGGGTGTAGTTTCCAAAATGGGGTCACTTTTTGAGGGTTTCCACTGTAGGGGTACGTCAAGGTCTCTCAATTACAAAATGGTGCCTAAAAACCATTCTAGCAAAATCTGCCTCCAAAATCCGTATGGCGCTTTCCTTCTGACCACTGCCACAAACCCATAGAGACGTTTACCACCACATATGGGGTATTTCTGTAAACTGCAGAATCAGAGTAATGTATATTGAGGTTTAGTTTGCTGTTAACCCTTGCTGTTTTGCAAGAAAAAAAATTATTAACATGAATAATCTACCAAAAAAGTGAAATTTTGAAATTTCACCTCCATTTTCCATTAATTCTTGTGGAACACCTCAAGGGTTAACAAAGTTTGTAACAGCAGTTTTTTATAATTTGAGGGGTGTAGTTTCTAAAATGGGGTCATTTATGGGTGGTTTCCATTACGTAAGCCACTCAAAATCACTTTATATCTGAATTGGTGCTTAAAAAAATGTTTTTGGAAATTTTGTTGAAAATTTGAAAAATGGCTTCTAAACTTCTAAGCCCTCTAACGTCCCAAAAAAGTAAAATGACATTTATAAAATGATGCCAACATAAAGTATACATATGGGGAATGTAAAATAATAACTATTTTTGGAGGTATTACTATGTATTTTGAAAGTAGAGAAATTGAAATTTTGAAATTTGCAAATTTTTCCAAATTTTTGCTAAATTTGGTATTTTTTTATAAATAAAAATGAAATATTTTGCCACAAATTTACTACTATCGTGAAGCACAATATGTGACGAGAAAACAATCTTAGAATGGCCTGGATAAGTAAAAGCATTCCAAAGTTATTACCACATAAAGTGACATGTCAGATTTGCAAAAAACGGCCTGGGATTTGAGGTGAAAAGTGGCCCGGTACTGAAAGTGTAAAAACTCACTACACTGTCGGGTTTGTTGTTTCTTTATAATTAAAAAATGGTCCAAAAATAATCCTGCTGTTGCCTGCTACTGTTTATACACACATGGTAGTATTTTGAGAAATAATGGCTTTTTAACGTTACATTTTTAAATTATCCTTTTTTGGGGAGTAGCAACAAGTTTTGTGCCATTTTAAATAAAATATATACTATCCTGGAAAGTGAAGAAGCATTTTTAGTACAAAAACCATCAAAAAATGATCCCCTTTCTGAGAGTAGTGTGTGTTCAGGTGTGTTGTACTGTGTAGGGTAGGGTTTCCTGCAGCAGCAGTATAGCATGGAACTTAATGGAAAAGGAATGAGATGTGTAAAAGTGCAGGGGTAGTAATATTGGCAGAAACAGCACAGTACAGAACATGATGGTTAAGGCAGGACATGAGTGACTGAGGGGGGAGTAGTAGCTGCAGCAATGGCAACAGCAGCATAGCATAAAACACATTGGAGAGGTACACAGAGTGAAGGACTGGCAGATTGTCAATTGGTCTGATTCACATCAATAATAAATTGAGTAGTATAACTATAAACAGTCAATGACTGCCTTTACCAGCTTCCCTGAGGCAGCTTGAATACTGGGGGTCATTTATGAAATCAGTTATCTTTGGCCGCCGTTACCATACTGCGTATCCGCAATACTTGCTGCATTGCGAACCCATTGACTTAAATGGGTCCTCGATGCGCAACATACGGCAAAAGATAGGAGTAGTATAACTATAAACAGTCAATGACTGCCTTTACCAGCTTCCCTGAGGCAGCTTGAATACTGGGGGTCATTTATGAAATCAGTTATGTTTGGCTGCCGTTACCATACTGCGTATCCGCAATACTTGCTGCATTGTGAACCCATTGACTTAAATGGGTCCTCGATGCGCAACATACGGCAAAAGATAGGACATGTCCTATCTTTTGCAGTGTGGATGCATGGACCTGGAAGCCCACAACAGGGGGCTGTGGGCTTCCAATCTGTGCCTCCGCACTGCAAAAGATAGGATATGTCACATGGCCGATGCTCTTGTATTGTGGACCCACTGTTTGTGATCCACAACATGGGCACAGCGGCCATACGGTGGTCCGAATGGGGCCTAAGAGCTAAAAGTGAGATTAGACTTAGATTATGGTTCATTTACTATGTGCGACTTTAGCAAAAGTCTCAAGTTGCAACCCACGCCAGTCAACCCCCTGTTGTACCATTACACCTAACGGTGTAAACCACATTACACTCACGGGTTATGACCACTCTGTAATACATTATAGAAAAAGCGCCTGTCTCTCTGGTACCCAGGGCTGCGGGAATGAGCATAGGCCGGCACTTTTTCCTATAGTATGCAAGCACGGCCCCAGCTCCTGGATTGCCGGGTGGTCGTAACCGCTGATATGAGCAGTGTATAATATGATGGAATAATGAATCAAGCCAGCAAAGGAAGCAATATTGATATTGACAATCGCATTAATACATTAGCATGTGTCTTGTACTAACTTTCTCTACATGATGAATGCCATTTACTAAAGTTCATTATACACTGCTTGTTTCCAGGCTTATGGCCACCCTATAATTTAGTAGCGATGGCCCTGCTTGGGGGACTAGTTCAGGTCCTATGCATGGAGTGCTCCAAGGAAAAAACCTTTCAGATGCTATAGTTGCAATTGAACATGGCATCTAAGGTGTTAATGACGATCAAGAACATTTATCATTTAAAACAGTAGAAACCTAGCTGCTATGGCGCCTGTGCACGCTCCATGTTTAAGGATCCTATTTCTGCCGTTCATGTATAGCAGAGGTCAGAAAGGGTTGAGCAGGTAACCAACACTATTCCTGAAGTACAATGTACTCTAAAGGTTAGTTGTGCTTATGAAAAATAAATTCAAGTGGTTGTGAGGCTTTAGGAAAGGGCTGAGATGATGGGATAGAATAGGATAGAAAATGTTATTTAAAACAGACATATGGAAAACAACACAAAGTCCACAAAGCATGTGATCATTGTCTCAATAACTATGTTTATCCAGTTCTAAACTTATTGTTTTCTGGTTAGATTATTTACTCAACATATTGTGGATGGACAAAGCAGTTGGTGTGAGAAAGAAGAAAAAAGAAACAAGATGAGGTGCTATTGTGAACAGTTTCAAAGCTGACAATACTATGTTGTCTTAGCTAAAACGAATAATTATGGACAAAATTGGATTTTCTTTAAATCCATATAATGCAATACATGGTTTAATTAAATAACACTGAATGTGTGGATTTTTTTGTATAAGTATATTTTTAGGTCTGTACACACATGCATACGCATGTATGTCTTCAACATGTGCTCTGTTGAAGAAGAACGTCTGTCATACTGAAGCACCTAACCATACCTGCTAGCACGCTGTACATCAATCGTCCAATGGGAATTTTCAACAGAGCCTATTTGGATGTTGCGTAGATCCTTAGCTCATGGACTGATATATTATCAGGTGCATATATTATCAGGCTGGACTAACCATTTGGCAATTCTGCAAAGATGGACTGATGCTGGAGTGGGCTGCTCGCTCTCTTCTCCATCAAAGACCATCCAACCATCTTGGATACGGCAGACAGTTAAATGTAATGGTGACACAGGTCCCTGCTCCACCATTACTTGACCTGTGCTGTCCTAAGCAGCAGACACAATGCAGGGACGTCATTAAGCCTGCTGAGGTGAGCTAGGGAGAGAACAAGACAAGGTTTATTCTCCAGCCTGTGCGCTCTCCTGCTCAACAGGAGAGTTGATGTCACTCCATCGCTCCTGCTGCTGGAAAGAGCATGATGTGTACCTTTGAACAGGGCTAGGTGAATATTACTTTTTTATTTTATTAACACTACAGGTGCAACTCTTTTGTGAGGAAAGCTCTAAAGGGGCGCTACTACCACTATTATGAGGGGGGCACTAAGGGGGTATAACTACTGTGGGATGGCACTAAGGGGGCATTATATTGTCTGGAGGCACTAAGAAGGAATAACTTTGGGGTCACTAACAGAGCAATCTTAGGAAACTAAGACAAAAGGGGACATTATACTGTGTGGGGGAAAAAGGGGGCATTGTATTACAATGGGGCAATAAGAGGGAATAACTACTTTGTGGGGGCTTGAAGGTTGCATAACTACTGTGTGGGAGCACCAAGGTGACTGGGCGGGATTAGGTGTGGAGTTAAAGGTGTTGCTTAATGTAAAAAAAATGCCATTTGTCCCTCCTTAGGCTTTTCAAATTGGGAGGTATACCTAATCTGGACTTTAAAGGTTTTTACAGGGATTTAAACATCAATATCTATCCTCAGGATAGATTACCAATATTAGTTAATGGGGAGCTTGTTCTTCGCACCCCTGATAGTCAGCTATTTGAATAGCCTGTGGTAGTATGGCAAGAGCAGCATTCCTCTCATTGTTTACTAGGGATAGCTCATAGTTTTAGTAGTGGCTGTGGCTTTGCAATTGAGCAAAGATCCTACGGTATTAGCCTTGTATCATTAGTCAGTTCAGTGAATTGCCACAAAGAAGAATACAGCTGCTATCAAACATAAGTAAATAAATATATTAAAAATGATAACTATTACTAATAATTAGAGATGAGCGAGTAGTGAAATATTCGAAAGTTCGAAATTCGATTCGAATAGACTGCGAAATTCGACTATTCGACCGGATATCGAATCCCATTAAAGTCTATGGGGAAAAAATGCTCGCCACTTGGAAATCTCAATTCGACCACTTGGAGGTCACCAAGTCCACCCTGGAACCTCAGAAAAGGATGCCAACACTGCTGGAATGCAACTGGGACAGCAGGGGAAGCATGTCTGGGTGCATATAACGCGCCCAAGTCGCACTATTACGCCACTATCACAGCCTCTCAACAATACACTCCAAACACAATCTAACCTCTCTGTAAAGTGAGACCATACAAGGAAACCTTCTTTCCTCTACATTACCATAGACCCCAAGCCAAACTAGACAAAAAAGAAGATAAAATTCTAAACCCCTTAAAATCACGTTGCCTATGACAACCACAGATGGCATAAGCAAAGGGAAAAGCAAATAGACCCCACCCCTAATTGTCATTGTGTGTGTGAGATGTGGTCAGACATGTCTTCTTTAAAATGTAAAAACAACTCAAACACATGCAGAAGCCTTAAAATGCCCAAATTGTTGGCGCTAGAGATATCAGTGACCCGACCTGGCCCAGTGTCATGTCTAGCAGGTAAAGCAGTGGGGATGTTGAGGGATGCGTAGGACCGCAAAAGGAAGGAAGAGGCCGTGGGCTGGCCAGAGGCTCATGGAAAATTTTGTGGCGGCCCAAGAGGTGACACCTCTTAAAAATTATGTGGAGGCCCAAGAGGTGAGACCTCTTAAAAATTATGTGGAGGCCCAAGAGTTGACACCTCTTAAAAATTATGTGGAGGCCCAAGAGGTGAGACCTCTTAAACATTTTGCGCAGGCCCAAGAGGTGAGACCTCTTAAAAATTATGTGGAGGCCCAAGAGGTGAGACCTCTTAAACATTTTGTGGAGGCCCCAAGAGGTGAGACCTCTTAAAAATTATGTGGAGGCCCAAGAGGTGAGACCTGTTAAAGATTTTGTGGAGGCCCAAGAGGTGAGACCTCTTAAAAATTATGTGGAGGCCCAAGAGGTGAGACGTATTAAAAATTATGTGGAGGCCCAAGAGGTGAGACCTGTTAAACATTTTGTGGAGGCCCAAGAGGTGAGACGTATTAAAAATTATGTGGAGGCCAAGAGGGGAGACCTCTTAAAAATTATGTGGAGGCCCAAGAGGGGAGACCTCTTAAACATTTTGTGGCAGGCCCAAGAGGTGAGACCTCTTAAAATTATGTGGAGGCCCAAGAGGTGAGACCTGTTTAAAAATTATGTGGAGGCCCAAGAGGTGAGACCTGTTAAACATTTTGTGGAGGCCCAAGAGGTGAGACCTCTTAAACATTTTGTGGAGGCCCAAGAGGTGAGACGTATTAAAAATTATGTGGAGGCCCAAGAGGGGAGACCTCTTAAAAATTATGTGGACGCCCAAGAGTGAGACCTCGTAAACATTTTGCGCAGGCCCAAGAGGTGAGACCTCTTAAAAATTATGTGGAGGCCCAAGAGGTGAGACCTCTTAAACATTTTGTGGAGGCCCAAGAGGTGAGCCATAAATATAAAAATTTTTCTGATTTACGGAGCAATTCTACGGCGGTTAAGGAGGAGGAGGAGGAGGTGGAGGAGGAAATGGCACTTCATACAGATGGCACTTCACTTTTGGCTGCTTTCCACGGTTGGAGAAGCAAAGTCCGGGTCAATCCACTTGCTGTTCATTTTGATTAGCGTCAGCCTGTCGGCACTGTCGGTTGACAGGCGGCTGCGCTTATCGGTGATAATGCCCCCGGCAGCGCTGAACACCCTTTCTGATAGCACGCTGGCGGCAGGGCAGGCAAGCACCTCCAAGGCGTACAGGGGACAGTTCCAGCCACGTGTCCAACTTGGATTGCGAAGACCCAGTACAGTTTGTTCTCCACTATCCGGACAACACGTGTGTCCCGGGAAAAGCAGCCCAGCATGAAGTCAGCCATGTGTGCCAGACTCTGAATAGGCATGACGTCACTGCCCCCACCAGAAGGATCACTTGCCATTTCCTCCTCTTCCTCTTCCGCCTCCTCTCCGCCCCATCCGCGCTGAACCAATGGGACGCACACAGCCTGACTGCTACCCTCGCCGCCAGCATCCTCCTCCTCTTCCACAGCCACCTCCACGTCGTCCTCCTCCTCCTCATCCTCCTCCTCCTGCAACTGCCACCGTGAAGCAGACAAAAGTGTGGTCTGACTGTGTAGCTCCGTTGCGTCTCCTCCTGCCCCCGTCTCCTCTGTGTGCAATGCGTTCTCCCTTATTGCGATGAGGGATTCTTTAAGGACGCATAGGAGCGGGATGGTTACGCTCGGCCCTGCTGGCTGTGGCCTCACTTCTCTGTCTGAACTGTCCTCTGCCTGTGGACATCCCTCTGCCTGTGGACATCCCTCTGCCTGTGGCCATCCCTCTGCCTGTGGACATCCCTCTGCCTGTGGACATGCCTCTGCCTGTGGACATCCCTCTGCCTCTTGCTGCCTTTTTCGGTGCTGGCGCAGACCACCACCTCTCCACTGCTTTCCTCGCTGGACATCACCCTGGACCGGGTCAGTATCGGACAGTACAAAGCGGTGGTACATTTCATACTCCAGCCGTGGCCTGTTTTCATTCTCCCAATGCCTTGAGACATGTACTGAATGTAAATGAAGGTGTTGTAATCGCGTCTCTCTGTGACAATAGCTCGATACTATCAACTGCCAATTTTATTTTTAACTTTTTTTTTTTTTTAGCGAACAGTTTTTTTCAACTTACTGATGTTTTCCAGTCTCTGTTTGGAAACTTTCTATGACTTTTTTCGTACTGGGTGCATTTGGTATAAATATGCAGAGAGTTATTTATGGTTTAATCGCAGAACGATGCAAAGGGAAAGCGTCGTCTAAAGGAGAATCATTTACCTCAGATAATTCAACCAGCAACTATGGCCCCCAACAGCATTTCCGCGCCCCGTCCTCGTCCACGTCCTATTCCGCTAGCCCCCCTCCGCATTTTATTTTTTTTTGGTTACAATATTTTGCCTTCACAGCCGTTGAAATAATTTTGCAAGAGAACGCACAGTACAGTTGCCAATTATAAGGCCTAATATTTTAGAGTTCAAGGTACACAGCCGTGTACTAACTTTTCAGACGGTGGGTATTAACACCAGGTATTTAAGAATTTTGCAACGAGAACGCACAGTACAGTTGCCAATTATAAGGCCTAATATTTATAGTATAATTATGTGGAGGCCCAAGAGGTGAGACCTCTTAAAGATTTTGTGGAGGCCCAAGAGGTGAGACCTCTTAAAGATTTTTGGGAGGCCCAAGAGGTGAGAACCTCTTAAAGATTTTGTGGAGCCCAAGAGGTGAGACCTCTTAAAGATTTTGTGGAGGCCCAAGAGGTGAGACCTCTTAAAGATTTTGTGGAGGCCCAAAGAGGTGAGACCTCTTAAACATTTTGTGGAGGCCCAAGAGGTGAGACCTCTTAAACATTTTGTGGAGGCCCAAGAGGTGAGACCTCTTAAAGATTTTGTGGAGGCCCAAGAGGTGAGACCTCTTAAAGATTTTGTGGAGGCCCAAGAGGTGAGACCTCTTAAAGATTTTGTGGAGGCCCAAGAGGTGAGACCTCTTTAAAGATTTTGTGGAGGCCCAAGAGGTGAGACCTCTTAAAGATTTTGTGGAGGCCCAAGAGGTGAGACCTCTTAAAGATTTTGTGGAGGCCCAAGAGGTGAGACCTCTTAAAGAATTTTGTGGAGGCCCAAGAGGTGAGACCTGTTAAACAATTTTGTGGAGGCCCAAGAGGTGAGACCTCTTAAAAATTATGTGGAGAGGCCTCTTAAAAATATGAGGTGAGACCTCTTAAAAATTATGTGGAGGCCCAAGAGGTGAGACCTCTTAAAAATTATGTGGAGGCCCAAGAGGTGAGACCTCTTAAAAATTATGTGGAGGGCCCAAGAGGTGAGACCTCTTAAAAATTATGTTGTGGAGGCCCAAGAGGTGAGACCTCTTAAAAA
>ONZH01009396.1:0-22391 GCA_900303285.1 Rhinella marina
CACAAATAGGTCAGTTATTAGTCCTGCAGACAGGGGGAGAAGGGTGATTCCCATCGCTACCAAATGTGTGCACAGACAGCAACATCTCACAAGCACAACATCCATCCTAATTTTTAGGCAGACAAATGCAAAGAAACTCAAGAGGCGGGCAGGATGCAGGGTTAAGAGGAAGAGACACTGGAATACAGACAAGATCCCAGTTTAGCAGAACAACCTGAAGATTTCTTCTTAGTAACATAGTTTATAAGGCCGAAAAAAAGACATCTGTCCATCCAGTTCGACCTGTTTTCCTACAAGTTGATCCAGAGGAAGGCAAAAAACCCCTGTGTGGTAGAAGCCAATTTTCCTCACTTTAGGGGAAAAAATTCCTTCCCGACTCCAATCAGGCAATCAGAATTACTCCCTGGATCAACAACAACCCATATCTAGTAACTATAACCTGTAATATTATTGCCCTCCAGAAATACATCCAGGCCCCTCTTGAACTCTTTTAGTGAACTTACCATCACCACCTCCTCAGGCAGAGAGTTCCATAGTCTCACTGCTCTTACCGTAAAGAATCCTCTTCTATTTTTGTGAGCAAACCTTCTTTCCTCCAGGCGCAGAGGATGTCCCCTTGTCATGGTCACTGTCCTTGGGATAAAGAGATCATGGGAGAGATCTCTGTACTGACCCCTGATATATTTATACATAGTTATTAGATCTCCCCTCAGTCATCTTTTTTCTAAAGTGAATAACCCTAATTTTGATAATCTTTCTGGGTACTGTAGTCCACCCATTCCAGCTATGACTTTAGTTGCCCTCCTCTGAACCCTCTCTAGCTCTGCTATGTCTGCCTTGTTCACAGGAGCCCAGAACTGTACACAGTACTCCATGTGCGGTCTGACTAGTGATTTGTAAAGTGGCAGGACTATGTTCTCATCACGGGCATCTATGCCCCTTTTGATGCAACCCATTATCTTATTGGCCTTGGCAGCAGCTGTCTGACACTGGTTTCTACAGCTTAGTTTGCTGTTCACTAAAATTCCTAGGTCCTTTTCCATGTCAGAGTTACCCAATGTTTTACCATTTAGTATGTACTGGTGACTTGCATTATTCCTTCCCATATGCATAACCTTACATTTGTCAGTGTTAAACCTCATCTGCCATTTCTCTACCCAAGCCTCCAGTCTATCCAGATCCATCTGTATCAGTGCACTGTCCTCTTCTGTGTTTATTACTTTACACAGTTTAGTGTCATCTGCAAAAATTGATATTTTACTGTGCAAGCCTTCTACAAGATCATTAATAAATATATTGAAGAGAATAGGGCCCAATACTGACCCCTGTGGTACCCCACTAGTTACAGTGACCTAATCTGAGTATGTACCATTAATAACCACCCTCTGTTTTCTATCACTGAGCCATTTACTTACCCACATACAGACATTTTCTCCAAGGCCAAGCATTCTCATTTTATATACTAACCTTTTATATGGTACAGTGTCAAATGCTTTGGAGAAGGCCAGATATACGACATCCATTGATTCCCCGCGGTCAAGTCTAGAACTTACCTCCTCATAGAAACTGATTAAATTGGTTTGACACGACCGATCCCTCATGAAGCCATGCTGATATGGAGTTGTTTGCTTATTTTCATTGAGGTACTCCAAGATAGCATCTCTTAGAAAACCCTCAAACCCCTCTTACACACTATCCACTATTGAAATGTAGGTTTTACAAAAGGGTCTTTCCTTTTGACCAACCCCCTGTGATTTCTTCCAATTACAACAAGAACTGTTAGGGTTCTATAGAGCCCTTAGACTAAAGACAAATTTCAGACTCAATCCGGAACCAAACAAAGCCATCGCATAGGAAATGCCCATTACATCTGAACTATCTATAACTAAAGAGGGATCACGCACACCCAGTAATTTTAACCCGCTTCAAAATTATCACACCACTGAAGCAGTTATTGACTTTATTGATAGGGACATACAGGAAATTCTCTGTCAATATGATCTGGGTTAAATCCACATTCACAGTAACCTGAGGAGAAACAGGCATTGGGAAATCTTAAGGGAAAGAAAACATGAATCATTAACATCAAATCGGCATTACTCCGCCTCCAGCAATAGTATGACAACATGAACAAGCAAGTGGATTTTTTTTTTTAATTACCCACAAGCAGTGTTCCCTCTAAGACTTGGCAGCTGCTGAGCGGGGTCGGCTCAGGGCTGGGCACAGCGCCATCAAAGGTGGGCGATATGAAAACCTAAAATAATTGTCACATCAAAAACATACAGTATAACCCCTATACCATCCCGTACAATACAGTATAATCCATACACAATGCTGTATAATACACAGTATAATCCATATACCATGCTGTATAATATACAGTATAATCCGTGCATCATGCTGTATAATATACAGTATAATCCGTACACCATGCTGTATAATATACAGTATAATCTGTACACCATGCTGTATAATATACAGTATAATCAGTGCATAATGCTGTATAATAAACATTATAATCCGTACACCATGCTGTATAATATACATTATAGTCCATACACCATGCTGTATAATATACATTATAGTCCATACACCATGCTGTATAATATACAGTATAATCCGTACACCATGCTGTATAGTATACAGTATAATCCATACACCATGCTGTATAATATACAGTATAATCTATACACCATGCTGTATAATATACAGTATAATCCATATACCATGCTGTATAGTATACAGTATAATCCATACACCATGCTGTATAGTATACAGTATAATCCATACACCATGCTGTATAATATACAGTATAATCTATACACCATGCTGTATAATATACAGTATAATCCATACACCATGCTGTATAATATATAGCATAACCCCACAGTGTAGGTGTTATACTGTATATTGTACGGCAGGGTGTATGGATTCTACTGTATATTATACAGCATGGTGTATGGACTACACTGTATATTATACATACATAGTAACATAGTTTATAAGGCCGAAAAAAGACATCTGTCCATCCAGTTTGGCCTGTTTTCATCCAATTCAGCCTGTTTGGTGTATGGATTATACTGTATATTATACAGCATGGTGTATGGATTATACTGTATATTATACAGCATGGTGTATGGATTATACTGTATATTATACAGCATGGTATATGGATTATACTGTATATTATACACCATGGTGTTTGGATTATACTGTATATTATACAGCATGGTGTATGGATTATACTGTATATTATAAAGCATGGTGTACGGATTATACTGTATACTATACAGCATGGTGTACGGATTATACTGTATACTATACAGCATGGTGTATGGATTATACTGTATATTATACAGCATGGTGTATGGATTATACTGTATATTATACAGCATGGTGTGTGGATTATACTGTATATTATACAGCATGGTATATGGACTACACTGTATATTATACAGCATGGTGCAGGGATTATACTGTATATTATACAGCATGGTGTATGGATTATGCTGTATATTATACACCATGATGCACGGATTATACTGTATATTATACAGCATGGTGTTCGGATTATACTGTATATTATACAGCATGGTGTACGGATTATACTGTATATTATACAGCATGGTGTACGGATTAACCTGTATACTATACAGCATGGTGTACTGATTATACTGTATACTATACAGCATGGTGTACAGCATATACTGTATACTATACAGCATGGTGTACGGATTATACTGTATATTATACAGCATGGTGTACTGATTATACTGTATATTATACAGTATGGTGTATGGATTATACTGTATATTATACAGCATGGTGTATGGATTATACTGTACATTGTATAGCATGGTACAGGGGTTATAATGTATATTGTACAGCAAATGCATGACGGTTACACCATGCTGTACAATATACAGTATATACACAGTGTAGAGGTATACTGTATATTGTGTGGCACAGTGTATGCATACACACACACACACACACACACACACACACATGAAACACATAAAAACTTGGCCCTTGTCTCCGACACCACTTCAACGCTCTGGAGGGGGCTGGGGCCTTGATCTTCTTCTCCCTTCTTCGCCACGCTGCACAGGTCTTTCCCGTCCAGTAGCAGCAGCGCGGCATGAGGGAGGAGGCAGGGCCAGCTGGGAGCGCCGCACAGGAACGTCCTGAGCGTCAGGACGTTAAGGGAAGCATAGTGTATGCCTGTTCCGAGCCAACCGCAACAGGGCTTCCCCATCGGAACAGGCATACACTATAAATTAAGTCCGGGTTGCGGCGGTGAGCGGGCCAGGAAAGGCCCTGAGCGGAGGCAGAAAGTAAGCTGCGCGGCCAAGCGCCCGCGCAGCTTACAGGGAACACTGCCACAAGTCACAAGAAATGCTGAAAGTTGTCCCGTTTACATCTATGCATCTTTGGGCACTGCAGATTATGTTGGCTGATACTGCTTGCAGCTCTTCAACAGTGATGCTGCAGAAGAAAAAATGTCCTTTTCACAACAAGATGGGGCAACATGCCACACCTCACAGATCTCACTGGGATGGGTTCATGAACTGTTTAAGGAGGCGCTAACTGTGAGCAAGGGATTATGGCCACCACATTCCCCAGACTTGTAAACATGCGATTTTTATCCATGGGGAAATTTAAAACAGAAAGTGTGCGCTAACAATCCACATACTCTGGATGAACTCAAGGAAAACATCACAAACACTGTCTGCAGCATCAATGTTGGAGGGTTGCAAGCCCAAAGATGCATAATGGGGGACCGCTGTCAGCATGTTTTGTGGTAATTGGTAATTTGGTAATTATAAAAAAACAATCCATTTGCTCATTCATCTTGTCATACTATCGCTGGAGGTGGGCTACGTTTTTTTTGGGCCACCCTGTAGCTACAGTATGGGCACAAAATATAAAGATGAGATACATTACCAACTCAGCGGTAAAAATACATACAAACCCTTGAGCTGTGTTCCCACACCAAAAATTAAAACCGGGTTAATTTTCATTCTTATGTAAGGCGCCATGGAATGAATGGCACTTTAATAATAAATATTAATAATTCTTGACACATACCTGCAAAACAGTCCTTTAGACAAGAAAACCTACACATACGTTAATAACCCCCATGCTATAATTAAAGGGCATTCAGAATATATCTACCAACATGCTTCTGTTACATTTGAGGTTAATAGCCTTTACACTTCCACACACCATGATAAAGGCCTACAAGCCACTAAACACCTACTCAAAATACCACTTTATTCAGTAATTCTGAACAATTCTGCCTTGATCTGCTACACATCATATTGCATGAGAACTTCCTGTTCACAGACAACTTTTACCTCCAGCTATATGGGACTGTGATAGAGTCCAACCTGGCTCTGTCCTGTGCCAATGCATATTATGGCATCCTTTGAAGAGACATTTGTCTACCTTGACCCTACCATCGAACAACATGCCCTCTGCTGATTTTATTACATTGACAATATCTTTTGGCTTTGAAACAGCCCCCCCTGACAAATTAATCACCTTTTCCAATCTTCTCAATTTCATCAAATCTGGACTCCAATTTACTTTATTATTTATAGCACACTTTCTTGATACCCATATCATTAAAAAAAAACAGATGGAACCTTATCCACAGATATCTACTCTAAACCCACCGATAAGAATGGCTTACTATTGTACTCTAGTTGCCACCCCAAGGCCATAAAAAATCACTTCCCAGATCCCAATTCCAGATGGTAACTCACATAGTATCTTACAAATTCATTCTTGACCCCGCTGAGACAGAACAACATAAATGTCTCATTCCTACTAATACCACTAGATTACAGAATCCTATAAACAGGATACCTGTTGTTAATACCTATTACCCTATTGCCCCTACAATCCAACATTGGCAACTACTACATCAGTCCTACCTGAACAGTCAAGAATCTGCTAACCCAGTTCTAGTTTGCATATTTTTTTCCCAGAAACCAAGAGGCACATTGCCTAGCCTACAACAGCCATCACATATACTAAGTGGTCTCCATAATAGAAATAGTACCAAGCCAGATGTTCCCTTAAGGCCTCTCAACTAGAAAAGATGATTGTGTCTGCTTTGCTCTGCTAATGGGCTTTTGTCCTTGAATTGTCTATGTGAGCCCGGTTTAGCTATTATCCTAGTAGTGCTATAAAGCCTGTTTAAAAGCTGACCAACAATTGGAAATTTATGCTGTAAATTGTGAAATACTCTGCTTTTCTCTTGAAGCATGTTTTACACATGAAGATCTCTCTCTTGATTCTCCATGAATTGCAAAATATTTGAGTTTATTAGAATGGAAAAATTCCTTATAGCTCAATATTCCACCTTTTTTCTAGTATGATTTTGGTGGCAGCCTGTTCAATCAGTGCTTTTTACTAATAAGGTTTTCCCCTGGCGCTAGCCTCAAACAGTTCAACTAGTGCTTTTTCAGAATGAGATCTTTTATATATTAATTTATTTGTGTCCCCACATAAGGCCTACGTGGAAAGGAAACCTGTCTCACACCAGGATTCCAATTATTTCTGGGCAACTACCATCAGAGCTAAGCAAATAAGCTTTGCTTACCGTAGCTACCTCAGACCTTGGTTGGGGTACTATTTCTCTTATGGAGGGTACTGAGTGTGCATGTGTTCTTCTGGGTTTGTGTGAAAAATACATGAAAATTTAGCAAATCTTACATCTGCTGACATCAGATAGGCTTATGAAAGCTAATTTGAATATCTTTTCTGAATCCCAGTGAGGCATTGCCTGGCCTACAATACTCCACACATTTACTATGCATACTAGGAGTTCTCCATAATGAGAAAGAGTACCCCTAAGACAATGCATATATATTTCTTAGAAACCCAGGAGAGCATACTAGGCTTACTTTTTCGCTAATTGCAAACACTTCAGATTTGTTTGGGAGACGTTTTTGTGAAATTCTTAATGAACCTTGTCACAAATCAATTCACTCATCCTTAAAGGGTTATTCCCATCTCGGACAATGGGGGCATATCGCTAGGATATGCCCCCATTGTCCTATAGGTGCGGGTCCCACCGCTGGGACCCGCACCTATATCGAGAACGGGGCTCCGAAAGTCAAGGAGGGCGCACCGCACATGCGCGGCCGCCCTCCTTTCATTTGTATGGGGCCGGCGAAAATAGCCGAGCGCTGGCTCGGCTATTTCCGTCAGCTCTATACAAATGAATGGGAGCTGGGCCACGCATGCGCAGTGCGCTCCCATTGGTTTCTATGGAGCCAACGGAAATAGCCGAGCCGGTGCTCGGCTATTTTCGGCGGCCCCATACAAATGAATGGAGGGTGGCCGCGCATGCGCGGTGCGCCCTCCTTGACTTTCGGGGCCCTGTTCTCGATATAGGTGCGGGTCCCAGCGGTGGGACCCGCACCTATAGGACAATGGGGGCATATCCTAGCGATATGCCCCCATTGTCCGAGATAGGAATAACCCTTTAAGGGTAGATTCACATCAAGGTTTCATTTTCTGTTTTTCTGAATCCTCAGAAGAACAGAAAACAAAACAAAAAAATCCTTTATTTTGAACAACCATAATGCTCATTTTTGCATCTTTTTTTTGCCATTTTCGCCTGAGATCCGTAGTTTTACATGGAAGAAAAATAACGCCAGGAAGGACATTTTCTTCAGTCTAATATAATGGATCTAAGATAGAAATGGCTTAAAAGGATGCCAAATGCCAAATGAACATAACGGATGCTCAAAATAAAGGATCCTTTGAATTTTCTGTTCTGAATGATCAGAACATAAAAAAGAAAAATGAAATGGTGAGGAAAATCTACCCTAATACAGTTCTAAAAGGTTTTTCATAAACACATGCTTTTGTACAACTTGAGACAATTTGTATGTGATTTGTAAGTAGACTACCTTTGATCAATACATTTTCAATGAGGCATCCTCAAAAGTACAGCTGATCGAGCAAAACAGATGTCATATTCAGAAGCAGTGCAGAAAAAAAAATCCTAAATTGCTCTGCCAATAAAAGCAGTGCCTACTAATGTTATTTATGTTGATGTGGTAATTTCTGGTGGACCGTGGGTTACATTAAATATCCAAGGTTAATCTTTGGTTTTATCTCTCGAGACTCCAACTGGAGAAGCTAAATGTGTTAGGCAGATTATTTTTGTCTTTAAAGCAAATAATTTGGTTTCTATTTTTAACATTAGGGAGATTTGCTGGACCTGGTAGAAGAAGTCAACTGCAAAATATGACTCTTCTGAATAAACCAAGAGGCAGAGCTGGAAGAGACAGGGTGTGATTATCCATATTAATTGGGAGATTTATCAAAACTAGTGTAAAGGCAAACTGGCTTAGTTGCCCATAACAACCAATCAGATTTCGCCTTTCATTTCCCAAAGGAGCTCTAAGCCAGTTTGCCTTTACACCACTTTTGATGTCTATCTTTCATGAGTGCATATGTACATATGTTTCTGTCCTCATGCTGCCTTGTGAACAAGGAGTATTATCAATATTTGCTGTTTCTTGTGTTTTTTAATGATTATTTTTCATATAATACCTTCGTAGAGGATAAACTGCAATATCAGGAAAATATAGCAGCTTCCAGTGATGACTTGAAATTGATGGGCTTATCTTGTGCTTGTTTATAGAAAAGTGCAAGCCACATAATGTGTTTTATGTGTTGCTATGTTTTCCCTAAACTGATTCTCTAACTATTAAGTCAGTCTCAATTGAGAAGTTGTCAACTCACTTTTGGTTGTTGACTAGACTGATTTATTGCATAAAAAAATCTGCATTTTTTTGCAATATTATGGAAGTATCCAAGACTTTTAGTCCATTGTTTTGTCTGTTCACTCTACTTTATCTATAGGGGAGCCATGGTAAAGACATCAATTTTGGGGAGTTTACTTTACATCTCCTCAATAGTTTTTTTTTTTTTTACTAAAGTTACCCTAATTGGGGTAAAGGAATTGCTCTTATCCATTTAATCTAGCAATCCCAGTTTTAGTGAACAAAGGTGCCTAAATCCAAGACCAAGACTTTGTCCTGAGTATCCTGATGCTTGAATTACATAAAAAAGGCAGCAGGAAGAATGTGTCATGGACCAGTGAACATGGACCCACTGTGCTAACTAACTGGTTTGGCTTTGGGCTAAAACCTTTAACCTCTGTACAAGGATCTGGACTTCCCTGCAGTGGAGCAACCAGACTGCTACCTGTTGGGATAGTACCAGTATAGTTGGGAAGCTGACCCACTGGGATCAGGGACTCTGTTGCAAGCACCAGAAGCTCTATGCACAGAATATGCACAAAAACACACAAAAATTGCAGGTATAGTCTGAACGGTCACTTATACTGATTATGTGCTTTTTGGCATAACTTGACTGTAGAAAACTTGGCAGAATGGCTGAGATGCAGGGAAACTGTGCCTCAATCACAGAAGCAATCTGAACAGTCTCTAATACTGTAACTGCAGTTAATGGCAACAAAGAGCTGGAGACACTAGGACAGCTGGTGGCCGGGATAGTGATGGATGCAGGAACAAGGCAGGCAGGAACCAAGACTGTAGCAATGACAGGCAGACAGACTAGTAGAACTTAAATACAAACTTGAACTGAAAGCTGAACTGTGAGGTCAGTACATAGGCAGCATGGATACACAGCAGGAATACAGATGGGAACACAGATTGAATAATGTAAGAGAATCACTGAAGCACAAATCTGCCAAACACCTTTGCTCATCAGGGACCCTTTGCCTGGAGGGGGTACCTTAAATACTTAAGGACCCTCAGCCATTGGCTTGGGAAGGATTTGCAGATGCACGCACAGGCCCTTTGAGAGGCCACAAGTGAATGCACATACCCTAAGGGAACAGAGACTGGAGCAATTGAGACAGCAGCTGGCAGAGGACGTCGGGCAGCATGAAGAGTGGCAGGGCAGCTGTGGGCACAGACTGCTGACCTAACAGAATTTTTATAGTACTTGGCATCAGGCCAGATTTGCAGGGGCAGCTTCAATGTGGCAGCTACAAACACACCCATCTTTGGCGGACAATGGCCACATGAACTTGTGGGTTAATCCAGGCATATGAGCAGCACTGAAATGGATCGATAAAGTTGTGCCACAGCATTGCGACCAATGCATGTAAGACCAGCCACAAAGTTCTGTTCAACAGTGAACTGACTGAATACACATGATAAACCAACTCCCACCATTCATAAGCTAGTACATAACAACCTCTTTCTAACAAAGCTAGAACCAGCCCTGTACCTCTCATGGATCCAGAGATCTCCCCATTCATTGCTCCAGTTGATCTGCTAGATTTATTTCAAGCTATCAGTTTTGGGGGGGTCCTTTCTGTGTTAGCTGATGGCAGCTGAGCTCAGACCAGTTTTAGATCGGTGTACAAATTGATATTTAAATGGACCCTCAAAATTCTACTGAACTGAATTTAGATTGTCATAAACCTCTACGTTTATGTTCATTTTTGCATTCTTACCATTTTTAGCTTCACAAAGAGAAAAGCAAGATTATTTCAAGTATGTCTACATCATGGTGTCAGAGTTCGTACACTCAGTGTGAATTGGGCTGTGTTAACCAGCCGACGCCTAGTCTCTTGCTAACCCTATTCACACTTCTAACTCTGCTAGGTAGTCGACACCTAGTCTCTTTGTACCTTGTTCACACTTCTACTCATCTGCTAGGCAGTCGACGCCTGGCCTCATGTTTTGTCCTGTTCATGTTGGGTTAATTCTCAGGTGTTGATGATCGGGCTTCTGGAGCTTGGTCCATTCAGAGCACAGGGGTGGGATCTCTGGTTGCATAAATACTCCTCTCTCCCTCCAGTGCATTGCCAGTGTTTGATTGTTCCTTGTGGCTCATCACCAGCATTTACCCTTGTGCTTGTTTCCAGTGTCTGCCTGCTGATTCGGTACCTTCTACTCTCCTGTGTTTTGACCCCGGCCTGTATATTGGACTAGCTCTTGGATTGTGATTTTGCTTGTTTATGCTCTCTCATTGCCAACCTCGGACTGTTAACTACTCTTCTGTGTTACGTGTTTGTTTAGTCAGTCTGTCCTTCTAACTCCCCGCTCCCTAGCCAGTACAGGGTTTTGTCGTCCAGTTGTCGCCCTACGATCTAGCGTAGGGGGGCAATAGGCAGGGACAGGGGTTGTGGGAAGCTCAGGGTCTGCCATCCTTCCCAAACCCCCAGACTCCCTGACACATGGCAGGTAAACTTTATAAGATAGCGGTCACATATCATAACCTGCCATGAAGCAGTGTTGTAGAACTATAGTGAAGAATTATATTATATGCAGAAAGATATACTTTATGTTATGAAAGAAGATTAAAATGTCCAGTTCTGTCATACAACTTTAAGCATCTCCTGCAATATCCTCTTGGATGACACGTTCTTAAGGTTACTGAGTCTTTGATAATCCTTCCTGAGCCTGACACACTCTCAATCTCTCTGGATAAATCCAACACTCGCTCTGTCTAAAACCATGGTATTACATACTGTACAACTATAAACCCTCTACTTACAATGATTTTGTAGTTATCCCCTTACACTAATTTATCCCCTTAGTACACTGAAAATTAAATTTTAAGATATATATTACAATTAGATCCAATGTTACATTTTTGCTCTGTAAAATCTTATTACTGCTGAATTACATTAATTTCCTTAACATTGTCTTTAACATAATCACTCACAGGGAATTAAGTCTCATGCTTTGCTACAAGAGCCACTAAGCCCAAAGTATCAATACGTCAGTTCTTTGAGGATGTCTTGTAATGTTCAAACTGCTTACTTTTAATAGACAATTTTAGATCCCAAGTGACTCCATGCTGTGTTCCTCAATAGATTTATCATGTAGAAAGTTACAACAAAAAATATGGTTGCACATTTTTTTCCAGAAATAGTAATCCTTTAACACCAGTACCAAAATAGACATAATCCACTCACTCCAACTAGTTCTTTAAAACAACTGCATTGCAAAATTAGAAGTGAACCAATATTTTTTCAGCCCCAACTTTCAAAGATATTATTGTTAAGTACATAGTATCTATTTTAATATGTAGTGTAGTTGGAATTTTATAATAGTTGATTATTAGGGTAAGAGTAGTATTATGCTACATGCTACACTGCAAGGATCATGCACACAAAGAAGGGAACTTGTTAAAAATTAGAAATTTGAATCCCACCCCTGGACTCCCTCCTCTGTCTATTAGATGATGTAGCTGCTGAGCACAATATCTAAGAAGTTAAACTTTGCGGATTGGAGTCATCTTTGATCTCAGCCATTGTAGTTAGGTATAGGCTATGTAAATCAACTGGCATTTGCTGCATATGGAGAAGACTGAGCCCCTGATAATTGGGTTACTATTTATGCAATTTCCCAATATATTTCACTTGTCTCTAAAGGAGGAGCATCATTATACATAGTATAGCCGACCGACAAAGCCCTGTCTGGTCGATTTATAAGAGAGATCCCTCTGGATGTTGAGCTAGACCTCAAGGGCAAATCAAAGGGCTAAGCAAGGGATCTAAATCAGGCAAGGTCTCTAGATCAGTGCCTGTGTGCCTGTGTATGTGTCCTAATTCTTGTTTTTCCATCTGTGCTTAATGCTCATAACCTATTCCTGCTTAGATATCTTCCATGTACTGACTTTGACTTGGCTCCTAATTAAATTCTTGTTTGTCAGTTTGGCTTCTACTTACTGTCCTGGTTTTGATTCTTGCTAGCTGACTACTCTTCTGCTACCCAGTTTGCACCTGAGCTCGCACCTGTTTTCTGTTACTTTACATCCAGTGAATACCTAGGGGTAGTGTTAGATTCTACTAAATGGAGTGGTATAGAAAGATTAGTTGCAGTTTTTGAGTTTGCTGACTGTGGTTGTAGATGATGACCTCTGTAGTTTTAAACTACAGCTTTTCCTCTGATGAAATATTTGTAATGAAGGCATTTGAAGTCTTGTTTTTAATGTCTAATGTGCTAGCAATTACTAATTCTTAGATGAGGGGTCACATTTGAATATTAAGAGGATCTAGGAAGTAGGGTTGTCACGGGTATCGAAAGTTCGATACCGAATCGATACTTTTACACCTGTATCGATTCGGTACCGGGATTTGCAGACTTGCGATACTAGCTGTGCTGCTGCGCAGCCTAGTATATCTCTTTAAGAGGAAGCATGGCACGCGGCGAGCGCCATGTTCCGGGAGCTCAGTGTTGAAGAAGGAGAGAGGGACAGTGGGACTCGGGAGAGAGTCCCTCCCCTCCGCTAATGCCACGAAACTAGAGCCAATTAAATGTTCGGGCTCTGAAGATGCCCGCAGCGCCGCACCACTGCCACCAATGAAAGTCCGGCTTATTATAGGAGGAGGAGGGGGGAGGCAATAAAAAGTGGTGCCGCCCCTCCTGAGCTCGGGAAACACCAGCAAAGCCGCCTCCTCATCCTCCTGACCTCCACAGCGCCAGCCCGAGCCGTGACAGCCAGTCAGCGTGCACTGTGCCACACAGCACAGTGCACAGAAAAGTCAGCTCAGCAGCAGTCAGCCTATCTGCAGGCATAACAGGTATTATGCCACTGTGACACCCACCAAAATGTAATTAGCCTGCCTCAAAGTAAAGGCAGGAAATAAAGATAAGGCAGCTAGCAAGATTGGGGTTAATGTGAATTAACCCCAAACTTGCCACTACCATTTTGTTTAAATATGATGGGGGTCACTTATTATTAATGTCAGACTGGACACATGCTTTAGGAGTCCATGTGTCTCAGTCACATTAATAGTAAGTGACCCTTGGCCCCATGTATCTCACATAGTTGGCCATGGGCACCATGGGGTTAATGTAACAGAATACAGACCAATTAGGCTAGTTTCACACTTGTAGCCGGCTGTTCCAGCAGGGAACTCTGTGTTGGATCCATATTAACGCAACTCTGCTGCCCGAAGTCTGCTCTGGCCACTAATACTAGAGGCGTGCTGGAGTTTCGACCGCAGAACAGCAAACAGGCAGAGAGGTGGCCAGACAAAAACTACGGCACGCTGCGTTTTTTGTCTGGCCACCTCTCTGCCTGTTGCTGTGCTGTGGCCAAACCTCTAGTTGTGGCCACTGGCCAGAGCAGACTTCCAGCAGCACAGGCTACCTTTAATATGGATCCAGCACAGAGTTCCCCCGCCGGCAAGTGTGAAAGTAGCCTTATTAATATGAGGCACATGGATTGGAAGTGAAAATTCTGAATGTGCCAGTGCCAAATAGCAAGTGACTGACTGTTCCTGTATCTTGTGCATTAACCCCATCCCATACCCATTAGGCAAGAATATTGATACTTAATAGGGTTATTATGAGGCACATGGGGGTTATCACTAGGAACGGTTGGACCCGTGCCTCACATTAACCCTATCATGTATCACCTTGCGTTCTCCAGTTTAGTTCCACAACCCTTAGGGCTCATTCAGATGGCAGTGTGGTTTTGCAGATCTGTAAAACACGGTACCAGCCGAGTGCATTCCACAATCTGAGGACTGCACATGGCCACAACCGTAATAGAAAATGCCTAATCTTGTCTATGATGGCAGACAAGACTAGGACATGATCTATCCTTTCCACAAAGCAGCAGAACGGAACCACAGATAAGGACAGCATGTCCGCATCTTTTGCCGTTCCATTGAAATTAATGGGTCAGCACACCTGTTTTTTAGAATTGTTTGTGGAATGGGTGCGGACTCGTTGACATCATTAAAGGTCCTTAAAAGCTATAGTGAATGGAGTGTTTTTTCTCTGCCTGGTCCTGTCAATCAACATAGCCACTAGGTGCAGAGGTAACGCCCCTTGCACCTAGTGGCCTCATTAGCATAAAATAAAAGTTCATTTTATATAAAAATGGGGGCACCAGTAAATAAAAGAGACATATATTTGGAATCAGGTGACATTAGCACATCTCTAATGTCAGCCGGATTCATACTGAAAAAACTGGTGACAGAAACCCTTTAAGTTTGCAAGAGAAGAGATAGAATAGATGCATTGCTCCAGAATTATTTGCCTAAACAAGAGAAGTTGGGGCAGGAGTGGACAGGTGAAGGCATGTCAAAATCAATATCAAACTCTGACAATCTCATATCTGGTGCAAATTTGCTGTTTAATTCAATAAACGTTTTACGTTTAAATAATCTACAGCCATTTTGTGTTTTCATTTTATTTTTCGCGTGGTATCGAATGGTATCGAGTATCGAAAGTTTTTTTGTGGTATCGAAATCGAAACTAAATTTTGGTATCGTGACAACCCTACTAGGAAGTACAGAGACTGATGGGAAGCTCACAAATCATTGGAACCAGATCAGCATTACATTTTTTTAAGCATGCTATGCCTTTTTTTTTAAACAAAATTTACTGCTGGGGAAATCCCACTGAAAGAGAACCTTTCATTGTTACACTTAGGGGTCAACTGAGGTTTCAACTACCAGTCATATAGTTCTTAGGTCCCATTCACACGGCTGTATCGGACTCGGACTCATTTATTTCAATGGAGCCTAAAAATATGCGGACAGCACCATGTGCTGTCTGCCTCCATATGTCCATTCCACAGCCCTACAAAAATGATAGAACAGGGATCAGGAACCCCTGGCACTCCAGCTGTTCTGAAACTACAACTCCCAGAGTGCGCCATTCACTTCTGTGGAAGGTACAAGAACAGCCAAGCATGTTTACATGCTGGGAGTTGTAGTTTCACAGCAGCTGGAGTGCAGAAGGTTGCTGATCCCTGATATAGAACATGTCCTATGTTATTTGCGAAACAAATGTGGTCATGTGAATGGTGTCTAACCTACATTTTGTTACTGTTGTAAATACATAATTGTGGGTGAAGGACCTGTTACAGATTTTGCAGTTTTGCATAGAGACCCAGGAACTTCAAGTTATGCCAGAATCCATATGAGAATGACTGCTCATGAACCACTGATTGGATACAAGGGTAGGGAACACATTTTGCCAATCACACATGACCACAGCTTGTTTGTTTTTACCTTGCTGATGTTGTTCAAATATTAACTGCTTCCCACTAATGAAAAAAAAAAAAAAAAAAAAAAATATATATATATATATATATATATATATATATATATATATATATATATAGTACAGACCAAAAGTTTGGACACACCTTCTCATTCAAAGAGTTTTCTGTATTTTTATGACTATGAAAATTGTAGATTCACACTGAAGGCATCAAAACTATGAATTAACACATGTGGAATTATATACTTAACAAAAAAGTGTGAAACAACTGAAAATATGTCTTATATTCTAGGTTCTTCAAAGCACCTTTTGCTTTGATTACTGCTTTGCACACTCTTGGCATTCTCTTGATGAGCTTCAAGAGGTAGTCACCTGAAATGGTTTTCACTTCACAGGTGTGCCCTATCAGGTTTAATAAGTGGGATTTCTTGCCTTATAAATGGGGTTGGGACCATGAGTTGTGTTGGGCAGAAGTCAGGTGGATACACAGCTGATAGTCCTACTGAATAGACTGTTAGAATTTGTATTATGGCAAGAAAAAAGCAGCTAAGTAAAGAAAAACAAGTGGCCATCATTACTTTAAGAAATCAAGGTCAGTCAGTCCGAAAAATTGGGAAAACTTTGAAAGTGTCCCCAAGTGCAGTCGCAAAAACCATTAAGCGCTACAAAGAAAGTGGTTCACTTGAGGACCGCTGCAGAAAAGGAAGACCAAGAATCACCTCTGCTGCGGTGGATAAGTTCATCCGAGTCACCAGCCTCAAAAATTGCAGATTAACAGCAGCTCAGATTAGAGACCAGGTCAATGCCACACAGAGTTCTAGCAGCAGACACATCTCTACAACAACTGTTAAGAGGAGACTGTGTGCAGCAGGCCTTCATGGTAAAATAGCTGCTAGGAAACCACTGCTAAGGACAGGCAACAAGCAGAAGAGACTTGTTTGGGCTAAAGAACACAAGGAATGGACATTAGACCATTGGAAATCTGTGCTTTGGTCTGATGAGTCCAAATTTGAGATCTTTGGTTCCAATCACTGTCACTGTGTCTTTGTGAGACGCAGAAAAGGTGAACGGATGGACTCTACATGCCTGGTTCCCACCGTGAAGCATGGAGGAGGAGGTGTGATGGTGTTGGGGTGCTTTGCTGGTGACACTGTTGGGGATTTATTTAAAATTGAAGGGGGGCGTGGCCGGATGCCGGGGGAGAAAGACGCGTGAGTCGAGAGCTCCTCGTTAAAGATCGTTAGCGGCTCAAAGCAAACATTGAAAGCTGATTTTTACTGCCTTAAACTGTTGGAGAACTCCATCTCACCCTCACGGGAATTTGCCAATGCAGTGAGACTCAAACTTCTACTTCGTCTCCAAACAACCAAAGCGGCCGAAATAGTTCCTCCACATCTACAAAAAGTTCTGCTTCAGCTTTAAAGAGTTCCTACCTCATCTCACCAAAGGGGCCACAGACTCAAAATGTGAATACCATGTCTTCCCCCACACTTCTCATGGCGGATGATAATACCGCCACTGGCGTTAACTCACCACTGTCCAGGATGGACCTCCAAAACATGTTAAATGAGGTGAGGACCTCTATCCAACAAGATATTAAAGATGCAGTTATATCGCTCCATTCTGACATCGTAGCCATAGGCGAGCGCACGGCACACTTGGAGGACAAAATGGAGGAATTTGTGGAGGCTCATAACTCACTGGTAGATGGTCACAATGCGGTGGAAGATGATTTAGCACTTATAAAGCTCAAGTTAGCTGATCTGGAAGACCGATCCAGACGTAACAACATTCGCTTCAGAAATATTCCAGAAAACATCACGGACTCTGAACTTAAAGAGTTTATCACAGATTTAATTGTGGCGTATCTCCCGGATACCCCCAGCTCTGAATTGATAGTGGATAGAGCCCACAGGGTTCCAAAACCCAAAAGTCTCCCTGCCAGTGTCCCTAGGGATGTGCTTACCAGAATCCATTTTTACCATTTAAAAGAGGCCCTGATGAAAGCTGCAATGGCTAAACCAGAAGTCCCTCAAAGATTCCAGCAAATACTTCTCTTCACTGACCTGTCTCCAGCAACGTTAGCAAGAAGAAGAGAATTCATTACCCATACCAAAGCTTTAAGGTTAAACATTATCCCTTACAAATGGGGATACCCTGTAAAGCTCATAGTTCGCTACAATGGCACTTCATATGTGTTCAACTCACCTGATGACATCAAGTTGGCTATCAGCAAATGGAACTTATCAACGCCTGGAGAAGACAATTCAGGGACACTTCATACATCTACCTCCTCATCTCCACCCAGGAAAAAGCCGACCCTACTGATCCGCGAATGGACAAGAGTGGGACCTGATCCTTCATAGAGAGACTTGATTCATCTTCCTAAGCCTTTATTACTTCTACTATCGACCCCACTTATCTAACTGCACTATCCTTCTATTCCCGTTTCATTCTTTACTTCAATCTACCATCTACTCTCTTACATCAAAGGGTATACTCCTGTGAATTAAATCGTAGTCATATTTCAATATTTTAATATTTTCTATCTCCTTTTTCAACCTGCACTATCCTTCTTTACCCGCTCCTTCTTTTAAAAGACAGGTATATGTCTTTAAAATGTCCTCCTTGCACCTCCTTAAAAAAAACAAAAAAACAAAAAAAAAAAAACCTCTATACAGTTTAGGTCCTAGTGACCTTTCTTACTTTTCTCCGTTTCTTACTGCACTATCCTACTTCATATTTCTATCTTTTCATTACCACCATTGTGCGTCAGTAAAAATCCACCAATAATGACGCTACTAATCATTATTTAACATTTTACATATTCATTATTGATCTTGGCCTGGTCTTGAAACCATGGTCCAAACCCCCTTATCCTACAGACTTTCCACCCTCCGCCAATACAGATTATCTATACTTGTTACACTATGTTTTTTGTTTATGGTTATGTTCTTGTTTTTACAGTTTGTCACTGTTAAACTTTTGGAGACTGAAGACATTCTCCTACAACAGCTAAGAATCTGCACCAATGTTAAGTGTATAAAACCCACTGATTATAAGATCTTAATGTGTGAAGTTTTAAGGTATGTTACGTCGGACTCAGACCCCACTCCTATTTCATACACTATTATTAGAGTTTATATCTGCTTGGAAAAATGGTGTTTACAGCTATATCACTAAATGTAAAGGGATTAAATAATCCTTTTAAGAGGTCTACTTTGTGGGGGGAGATAAAAAAGAGAAAGTGCGACATATTCTTTATCCAAGAATCTCACTTAAATCAAGCTGATTCCCACAGATTTCATAATCCTACTTTCCCTAATTTATTTTATGCTCATGCGACACAAAAAAAGAAAGGGGTCATTATAGGATTCAAACAGACGTTAGCTTTTCAATTGATTAATTCTATTATTGATGAAGATGGACGGTTTATTATTCTAGTATGTTCTATCAATAATACTAACTATACCTTAGTCAACCTCTACGCCCCCAATACACACCAGTTAACCTTTATTAAAGAAGTCATCAACAAAGCAACAGAAATTAAACAAGACTCTCTACTGATATGTGGAGACTTTAATTTATCCCCAGACCCAAAGGTGGACAAAAATCCTCCACCACCCCCCCAACTTGGGAAAACCACACTACAGGACTTCTTGTTTCAAGAAAACCTATATGACACCTGGCGTGTTCTTCATGCTAATGAAAAAGATTTCACTTTTTTTCTAATACCCACAAGTCTTGGTCACGTATTGATCTTTGTATATCTGACAAATGGCTACTACAAAGATTGAAGTCAATTGATATTCTTAGCATATCCTGGTCGGACCACGCACCTCTCCTCTTCACGATCTCTGAAACATTTAACACTCCCTTCACATCTCCCTGGAGATTGAATAATTCTCTTTTACAACATACACCACATGTGGATATGATAAACGCCTCCCTGGTGGAATATTTCCATTTTAATGATGTTGATTCGACATCTAATACTACATTGTGGTGTGCCCATAAAGCTTACATTAGAGGTAGTTTCTTAAAACTGGCTTCTATACAAAAGAAAAAGAGAAATAAAGAATTAGATGACCTTACAAAAAAAATCAAATTATTGGAAAACAACTATAAAACCTACCTTAATCATCATATACTCCCTAAACTAAAGGAAGCGAGATATCATCTTTACCTCCTTCTCCAAAACAAATATGAGTTACACCTCCGTAAATTAAGGATTAATCATTACTGGCAAGGTAATAAGGCTACCAAACTCCTGGTCTCTAGGGTTAAGAGAAAGGAAGCTAAATCACGGATACAATACCTCTTAAAGGCTGATAAACAAAAAATATTAAATCCCAAAGATATCTCTGAAGAATTTTCCAAGTACTATGCCTCCCTCTACAATTTAGAAAAGTCCCCCGAAACAGTACAACCCACCATTACTGCTATAAATGACTTCCTTCAAGGAATTCAGTTACCAACACTAACCCCGCAGATGATAATGGATTTAAATAGGGAAATAACATCAACGGAAATAAACAAAGCTATTGCCTCTCTAAAACTCAACAAGACCCCTGGCCCTGATGGTCTCACGAATGAATATTCTTAGGGCTTATAACCAAATGGCCTTAACAGGTCAAATCCCCCCAGGATATGCTAAGAGCTATAATCATTACCCTTCCTAAACCTGGAAAGAGTCTAGATACACCAGCCAACTTCAGACCGATATCTCTACTCAACTCAGACTTAAAAATTTACGCTAAAATATTAGCCTTCATCCTTCCCCTTCACTGATAGGAGGAGACCAAATTGGCTTTGTTAAAAATAGACAAGCTTCTGACGGCACAAGGCGTTTTATTGACTTAATAGATGTGGCTTATCTCACTCGAACGCCTTCTCTGCTCCTATCTTTGGACGCGGAGAAGGCGTTCGATAGAGTGCATTGGAGCTTTCTAGAGGCTACATTATCTAAATTTGGGTTTTCTGGGTTTTTCCTATCAGCAATACTCTCACTCTATACATGCCCCTCAGCAGCAGTATATACCTCAGGATTCTTATCTTCTTCATTTCAAATTAAAAATGGAACCAGGCAAGGCTGCCCCCTCTCTCCATTAATTTTTGCCCTTATTATGGAACCCTTTGCTGAACACATCCGCACTTCTCCCCACATTAAAGGTATTAAGATTGGTTCATATGAACATAAAATTGGATTGTTTGCGGATGATGTCATTATAGCCGCTTTTGACCCAATTACCTCCTTGAAGGCAATTTCTGATATAATTACCCGTTTTAATGCTGTCTCCTACTACAAGGTAAACATTGCTAAATCCCAACTACTTAGTTTAGGGCTCCCCTTGGCAGTAAAACAAAAAAATCTCTACATTATATGGATTTACGTGGGCAAAAGAGGGCCTTAAATATTTGGGAATCAACCTAACCTATCCCACCTCTTTACTTTTCGAACACAGTTATATACCTCTTATCGCTCACATCAAACAAACATTTGTGGACCTTAACTTGCAATTCCTATCTTGGTTGGGCAAAGCAGCTGCAATTAAAATGATCATTTTGCCAAAAATACTATACATAATGCGCAACATTCCAATATTTCTTCCATGGTCATATATCAATAACTTGCAAAGTATCTTATTGCGTCATTTGTGGGGGAAGAAAAAACCCAGAATCAAAGCATCTACATTATATTTGCCCCCAAATCTAGGTGATATTAATTTTCCCTCCATTTTGCATTATCATAAAGCTACGGTTTGCGACCAAATGAGACATTTACTGTCCAAAGAGGTCTCAAAAAAATGGGTAGAAATAGAACTTCATTATTTAAATCATAGACAATTGGACCAATTTTTATATGCTTATTCACTATTTATTAGCCCACTTCCAACAATACCTATCTGTCTGCTTTCGATTATAAAAATATGGAAATCTCTGGTTCACACAGATAAACTTATACCTTTATCATTCCTCTCAGCTTCTACGTCGTTGTGTGAAGTAGTGATACCAAACTTAAACTTACGATATTGGATAGACTCAGGTATTACTACCTTGTCGAAATTTTGGGTGAAAGACATATTTGTTGATTTTGAACATTTGAAAGGGTCCTATGGCATCTCCAACAAGGACTTTCATAAATTCTTGCAAATTAGACACCTTCTACTATCTAGCAGGAAATATGATTTAATTCCTGACTCACTAGCTTTTTATAACTGGGTTAACTCCTCACAATCGGCTGATAGAGGCATTTCAAAAGGGTATTTGCTTTTGAAAATACCAGAAGTAGATCCCTTACATCAAATTAAAGAAAAGTGGAATGTTGATCTTAATATGATTCTCTCTGAA
>ONZH01009397.1:0-32745 GCA_900303285.1 Rhinella marina
GGGGAACACCAGTAATCGGTGTTGTCAAAAAAATGCTTCTAACGCGAGGGTCACGGGAAAGGCAGCCTAACATAAAGTCAACCATGTGCACAAGAATCCCAACACGCAAGAATTCCCTTTCCTCAGTAGGTCGACTCTCCATTTCCTCCTCCAACTCCTCCTCTTCAGCCCATACACGCTCAACAGATAAGAAGGAATGAGCATAGGTACCCTCTTCAGTCTCGCCAACAGTCTCCTCCTCTTCCTCCTCTTCCTCCTCATCCTCCTCCAATACGCGCTGAGAAACAGATCTGAGGGTGCTCTGGCTATCAAGCAACGTATCTTCTTTCCCCATCTCCTGTGACAAGCGCAAAGCCTCTGACTTCATGCTGAGCAGTGACTTTTTCAGCAGACAAAGCAGCGGGATGGTGACGCTGATAATGGCGGCATCACCGCTGACCATCTGCGTTGACTCCTCAAAGTGGCTTAACACCTGACAGATATCAGACATCCGCGTCCACTCCTCATTGTAGACTTGAGGAAGCTGACTAACCTGACTACCAGTTCTCGTGGAAGTTGTCATCTGGCAGTCTACAATGGCTCTGCGGTGCTGGTAAACCCTGGCTAACATGTGTAATGTGGAATTCCATCACGTGGGCACACCGCACAACAGTCGGTGAGCTGGCAGTTGTAAGCGCCGTTGCACTGCCCTGAGGGTGGCAGCATCTGTTGTTGACTTACGGAAATACGCACAGATGCGTTGCACCTTGGTGAGCAAATCAGACAAATTGGGGTAGGTCTTCAGGAACCGCTGAACCACAAGATTGAACATGTGGGCCAGGCATGGCACATGTGTGAGTCTGCCGAGTTGCAGAGCCGCCACCAGGTTACGCCCGTTGTCACACACAACCATGCCTGGTTTGAGGTTCAGCAGCGCCAGCCAAAGATCGGTCTGTGCCGTGATGCCCTGTAACAGCTCTTGGCGGTGTGGTTAGGTGGACCTTCTCAGTAACCACGTTGGTCAGGGCACGGATGATGTTCTCTCACACGTGCTGGTGTAGGGCTGGGACGGCACATCGGGAAAAATAGTGGCGGCTGGGGAACAAGTACCGAGGGATAGCCACCACCATCAGGTTGCGGAAAGCCTCAGTCTCTACCAGTCTATAGGGCAGCATCTCCAGGCTCAACAATTTGGAGATGTGGACGTTTAGGGCTTGTGCATGTGGGTGGGTGGAATTGTATTTGCGCTTGCGCTCAAATGTCTGATGTAAAGACAGCTGAACGCTGCGCTGGGACACATTTGTGAAGGGTGTGGAGGATTGTGGAGGTGAAGGGATGGTTGTAGGGCAGGAGGCGCTCGTTCCTGGGTCCTGGGCGGGGGGTTGACTCGCAGAGCCAGCATGTGACACAGGGGAAGGAGCAGTGGTGTGACCCGCAGGAGGTGAACGGCCTTGGTTCCACTGAGTCGGGTGTTCAGCACTCATATGCCTGCGCATGCTGGTGGTGGTTAGGCTGGTAGTGGTGGCTCCCCTGCTGATCCTGGTGTGGCACAGGTTGCACACCACAGTCCGTCAGTCATCCTCACTTTATTTAAAAAACCTCCAGACTTGCGAACATCTAGGCCTCGGCACGGGAGTTTGGCTCCGTGAAACAGTTGCTGATCTACCTGCTCTGGCCCTGCTTCTCCCTCTGGCCACCCCACTGCCTCTTCCAACCTGTTCTGGTGCTGCACTTGCCTCCCCCTCAGAAGCACTGTCTTGACTTGGCTCACCAACCCAGCTCGGGTCAGTCACCTCATCATCCACCAGGTCTTCCTCCGATTCCTCACTCTGCTTCCCCCTGGGACTTACTGCCCTGACAACAACATCAATGTCTGACAACCATGTCTCATCATCATCATCATCATCCGACACTTGACGCACTACTTGCACTAAGTACACACTCTCATCACCCACAGACTGCGAAAGTTCTAAATTTTGGGCATCGGGACAGAGCAACTACTCAAGTTGCTGTTGAGCAGTGGTTTGTGTCTCTGGGTAAGGTCCTGAAAAGACTTCCTGTGAGTATGCCGGATCTGAATCCATATTTTCCATGGGGGGGGGGCAGGCTGGGTGGAAGGAGGTTGAGCTGGAGGAGCCAGAGGTCTACTCCCTTGCCTAGAGTGGGTGGACTGCGTGGAAGACTGGGTGGTGGATAAATTACTGGACGCATTGTCCGCTATCCACGTCATCACCTGTTAGCACTGTTGTGGTTTCAGTAGTGGTGTACCACGTGACCCAGTAAGTTGCGAGATGAAGCTAGGGAGCGAAACTCTGCAGCGTTCCACTGCTCCCTCATCAGCATGTACTGTGTCACCCTGCCCAGGACCACGGCCTCTGCCCCCTACACTACTTGAACGCCCTCGCCCTCGTCCTCAACCCTTAGCCCTTGGGTTCAACATTTTGTATATTCACTAAACTGTCGAATTAATATCTGAGGCCAAAACCGTATTCAGTAGACAGTAGAATTACTATCTGAGGCAAAAAACTTAGTCTTTAGACGGCGGCTATTGTACCGCAAACCACTCAATTTTTCACTGCACTATAGGATATATAACTGAGAGAAAAAACGTATATTTTCTACACTCCGGCTAGTGTGCAGCACACGACACAATTTTGCACTGCACTGTAAGATATATAACTGAGAGAAAAAATGTATATTTTTTACACTCCGGCTAGTGTGCAGCATACAACACAATTTTGCACTGCACTGTAGTATATATGACTGAGAGGAAAAACGTAGTCTTTAGACGGCGGCTATTGCACCGCAAACCACTCAATTTTTCACTGCACTGTAGGATATATAACTGAGAGAAAAAACGTATATTTTCTTCAATCTGGCTAGGGTGCAGCACATGACACAATTTTGCACTGCAGTGTAGGATATATGACTGAGAGGAAAAACGTAGTCTTTAGACGGCGGCTATTGCACCGCAAACCACTCAATTTTTCACTGCACTGTAGGATATAAAACTGAGAGAAAAAACATATATTTTCTACACTCCGGCTAGTGTGCAGCACACGACAGAATTTTTGACTGCACTGTAGTATATATGACTGAGAGGAAAAACGTAGTCTTTAGACGGCGGCTATTGCACCGCAAACCACTCAATTTTTCACTGCACTGTAGGATATGTAACTGAGAGAAAAAACATATATTTTCTACACTCCGGCTAGTGTGCAGAACACGACACAATTTTGTACTGCACTGTAGTATATATGACAGAGGAAAAACGTAGTCTTTAGACGGCGGCTATTGCACCGCAAACCAATCAATTTTTCACTGCACTGTAGGATATATAACTGAGAGAAAAAGCGTCTATTTTGTACACTCCGGCTAGTGTGCAGCACACGACAGAATTTTGCACTGCACTGTAGTATATATGACTGAGAGGAAAAATGTAGTCTTTGGACAGCGGCTATTGCACCGCAAACCACTCAATTTTTCACTGCACTGTAGTATATATAACTGAGAGAAAAAAACGTATTCCCTAGACTGACGCTTCTGTACAGCACACGACATAATTGTTCACTAGATTTTAGTATATATAAATGAGAGAAAAAACGTATTCCCTAGACTGCACTACAGATCCCAGCAAGCTAAGGTACAGCAGCAGTAGCAGCAGCAAAAATGAGTACTGAGAGGACTTTGGGCAATCTCTTTGGGGTCTTTGGGGACGTGCTGTCCCTTCTGCCACCAGTCGCTGTGCACAGTGTGCAGCCAAGATGGCGGTAGCTGCACTACAAGTCCCAGCCAGCAGCCAGAACCAAAAAAAAAGGTGCTTGGAGCCCTTAGAAGGACTGTTGGGTTCTTTGAGAATGATTCCTGCCTAACCAACATCTAAATTGAGGCCCTAGCACTCTCCCTGACAGACAGCAGCTCTATCCCTAATCTCATGCAGGCGGCGTCTGACGCGAGCAGCGCGGGACCAGATTCTTATATTCCCAGGTCATCTGATCTGGCCAGCCAATCCCTGCTATCGACTTGTAGGGGTCCCACGTGACGCTAGGAGGTACCAAAGACTCTCCTGCATGTTGATTGGCTGAGAAAAGGCGCCTAACATGCAGGAAGAGGAAGATGCCATTTCCTGGAGGATCGCGATATGCTCGTCCGAGTATCGAGCATATACGAATACCCTAATGCTCGAATGAGCACCAAGCTCGGAAGAGCATGTTCGCTCATCTCTAGTTATGAATAATAAGCTCCCAGGCAAGCCCTTTAAGATGGCTAGTCTAACATAGTAACATAGTTTATAAGGCCGAAAAAAGACATCTGTCCATCCAGTTCGGCGTGTTATCCTACAAGTTGATTCAGAGGAAGGCAAAAAACCCCTGTGAGGTAGAAGCCAATGTTCCCCACTTTAGGGGGAAAATTTCCTTCCCGACTCCAATCAGGCAACCAGAATTACTCCCTGGATCAACGACCCCTCTCTAGTAACTACGGTATAACCTGTAATATTATTACCCTCGAGAAATACATCCAGGCCCCTCTTGAACTCTTTTAGTGAACTCACCATCACCACCTCCTCAGGCAGAGAGTTCCATAGTCTCACTGCTCTTACAGTAAAGAATCCTCTTCTATGTTTGTGTACAAACCTTCTTTCCTCTAGACGCAGAGGATGTCCCCTCGTTATAGTCACAGTCCTGGGGATAAATAGATCATGGGAGAGATCTCTGTACTGACCCCTGATATATTTATACATAGTTATTAAATCTCACCTCAGTCGTCTTTTTTCTAAAGTAAATAGCCCTAACTCTGATAATCTTTCTGGGTACTGTAGTCCACCCATTCCAGTTATAACTTTAGTTGCCCTCCTCTGAACCCTCTCCAGCTCTGCTATGTCTGCCTTGTTCACAGGAGCCCAGAACTGTACACAGTACTCCATGTGTGGTCTGACTAGTGATTTGTAATGGCAGGACTACGTTCTCATCACAGGCATCTAAGCCCCTTTTCATGCAACCCATTATCTTATTGGCCTTGGCAGCAGCTGTCTGACACTGGTTTCTACAGCTTAGTTTGCTGTTCACTAAAATTCCTAGGTCCTTTTCCATGTCAGTGTTACCCAGTGTTTTACCATTTAGTATGTACTGGTGACTTGCATTATTCCTTCCCATGTGCATAACCTTACATTTGTCAGTGTTAAACCTCATCTGCCACTTCTCTGCCCAAGCCTCCAATCTATCCAGATCCATCTGTAGCAGTATACTGTCCTCTTCTGTGTTAATTACTTTACACAGTTTAGTGTCATCTGCAAAAATTGATATTTTACTGTGCAAGCCTTCTACAAGATCATTAATAAATATATTGAAGAGAATAGGGCCCAATACTGTGGTAACCCACTAGTGACTGTGACCCAATCTGAGTGTGTACCGTTAATAACCACCCTCTGTTTTCTATCACTGAGCCAGTTACTTACCCACATACAGACATTTTCTCCCAGTCCAAGCATTCTCATTTTGTATACCAACCTTTTATGTGTCAAATGCTTTGGAGAAGTCCAGATATATGACATCCATTGAAGAAACTGATTAAATTAGTTTGACATGACCGATCCCTCATGATGCCATGCTGATATGGCTTATTTTCATTGAGGTACTCCAAGATAGCACCTGTTTACCCACGACAGACGTTAAACTTACCAGCCTATAGTTTCCAGGCTCTGTTTTTGGACCCTTTTTGAATATTGGCACCACATTTGCTATGCGCCAATCCTGTGGAACACTCCCTGTCAGTATAGAGAAATAAGGGTCTGGCTATGACATTACTTAATTCTCTTAGGATATGGAGGTTTATGCCATCTGGTCCTGGCGATTTGTCTATTTTAATCTGTTTAAGACGCCACTGTACTTCTTCCTGGGTCAGACAGGGCACTTTTAATGTGGAATTTACTTTCACATTCTGCATTTCATCTGACAGTTTATTTTCCTCAGTGAATACAGTGGAAAAAAATATTTAATAGCTTTGCTTTCTCCTCATCGCTCTCTGCAACTCCCCCCTCATTACACTGTAAAGGGCCGAGACCTTCAGATTTATACTTTTTACCATTTATGTAACTGAAGAACATTTTAGGGTAAGTTTTACTCTCTTTGGCATTTGATCTCTCGGTCTCTAGTTTGGCTGCTTTTATTTGTCTTTTACATATTCTATTTTTTTTCTTATAGCTTCCTCGCTACCTGTTTTAGTGACTTAAATGCTTTATTTTTGTCATTTATTGCTTTCTTTACAGTTGTATTTATCCACATTGTTTTTTTTCTTGTTCTTTAACCTTGTCCCAGTTAGTTAGGCCTATGGCCTCTCTCAGTTGGCTAAATTTAGCTTTTTTGAAGTTTGGTATTTTTGTTCCTCCTTGAAGAAACACTCTTTTGAATGACAATTGGAAGGTTATTACTTTATGGTCACTATTTCCCAGGTGTCCCCCAACCAGCACTTCAGTTGTTCTGTCGGGTCTATTGGTTAATACCAAGTCCAGTATGGCTGTCACTCTAGCCGGGTCCTGAACCAGTTGGGAAAGGTAATTGTCTTTGATTATTGCCAAGAACCTGTTTCCTTTATGAGATATACAGGTTTCAGTTTCCCAGTCTATATCTGGGTAGTTGAAGTCCCCCATAATAACGACCTCATTATGATTTGCCGCCTTGTCTATTTAGTTTAGAAGTAGATTTTCTGTGGACTCTGGTATATTAGGTGGCTTATAATAAACTCCTATTAGTATTTTATGATTGTTTTTGCCTCCATGTATTTCTACCCACAGTGACTCCACATGTTTGTGTCCCTCACTTATGTTTTCCCTGAGTGTGGGCTTTAGACATGACTTCACATAAAGGCAAACCCCTCCCCCTCTCCTGTTCTGATGATCCTTTCTAAATAGACTGTAACCCTGTATGTTAAATGCCCAGTCATAGGTATCATCCAGCCATGTCTCAGTTATTCCCACTATGTCATAGTCCTCCTCACACATGACTAATTCTTGTTCACCAGTTTTATTAGTCAGGCTTCTGGCATTAGTATACATACAATTAAGAGGTTTATGTATATATTTTTTACCCTACACCTTTCCTTCTGAACTAATCTAGTCCCTCCTTCCATTCCTCCCTCAGTTCCATTACCTCGTCCCCAGTCACTATCTGCACTATCTTCCCCTCCTATAATGTAATTACTCCCCCCCAGTCCCTAGATTACACACTCCTCCAGCCTTCTAGCCATCTTTTCTCCCAAAACAGCTGCCCCTTTCCCCATTGAGGTGCAGCCCATCCCTACGATAGAGTCTGTATCCGACAGAGAAGTCGGCCCAGTTCTCCAGGAACCCAAACCCCTCCTTCCTACATCAGTTCTTGAGCCACTTGTTTACCTCCCTAATCTCCCGCTGCCTTTCTTGTGTGGCTCATGGTACAGGTAGTATTTTGAAAAACACTACCTGTGACGTCCTTGCACTGAGCTTGTGACCTAATTTGTCATTGGTTCCAATATAGACTATGACTGCTGGATCTTCTCCAGCCCCTTCCAGTTATCTGTCAACCCGATCCGCAATGTGTTGAACTCGAGCATCAGGAAGACAACACACCGTTCGATGATCCTGTTCTTTGTGACTGCTAATTTGTACCTCTAATATTGAGTCTCCCACTACCAGCACCTGTCTGGCTTGCCCTGCTCTCCTGGTCCCCTGCTTACTGGACCTGACATTCCCTTAACTGGCAGAGGAAGTGTCTGGCTGCAGCAGTGCTCTCTATGAACTGACATCCCCTTCATCTGCCTACCTTGCAAACTTATTGGGGTGTGTCAGATCAGGGCTAGCCTCCCTGGAACTCTTCTCTCTACCCCACTTTCTAACTGTCACCCAGCTAGCTACCTCACTTTCCTGAACCTCCTCGCTACCACCCTCCCCCACATCTACCCCACATCTACCCCATAGAGTGCTTGCTCAGTGAGCAGCAAACTCTTTTCCAAATTTTCAACGCTTCTCGGTGTTGAAACTCGCCCGGTTAGATACACGACGTGCGATTCCAAATGGGCAATTTGCTCACATTTTGAACAAAAATATGCACCCTCAAACGGCTGTTCCAGGACTGCATACATCAGACAAGATGTCCACTGGACTGCACTGTCAATAATGGAACACATACTGAATGGGGATTACGCAAGAAAAGAGAATGAAAAAATACAATACAATGTAGTGATAAGAAACTGACTTACTGACTTTCAACCTTTGAAACGCTTGCTCTGCTGTCTCACTCCATTTTACCATGGTGGATTTGGACCCTTTGGTAAGATCAGTGAGAGGAGCTGCTAATGTGGCAAAATTTGCTACAAACCTTCTATAATATCCAGCTATCCCTAAGAAGGCTTTGACCTGCTTTTTGAAGACTGGTCGAGGCCAGTTTTTAATAGCCTCAATTTTGTCAATTTGAGGCTTGATGACGCCGATAGCAACCAATGACGCCGTGCGCTCCCGTCCTCTGGGACAGCACAGGCAGGGCTTTCATGGCCCGTATACGGCCGTGAAACACGGTCATCTGAATGGGGCCTAACTTTCTACCGTGGGTATTAGTACTAACACACGGTCGCCTCCTGGGTCTGCTGCATATGTTCTCAAACAATCAGTATAATGGCTGTATTTCTGTCCTGCATTTGAGCAATATATTTAATAACACTTTAGTGGGAGGTATGCACTTGCTCCCAGGTCTCTTTGGCTATGTCCAAAATCCCTTAAAGATGTCTACTATATATGCACTCAAATGGGGAAAACCAAGCTTTTAATTTTTTTCAGTATTAAAAAGTAAGAAAAAATTATACAAATGTGGTATAGTTGTAATCATACTGACTGACTCCGTTTTACTATAGAGGAAATGGTGTAAAAATGTGTAAATGGTGCCATTAGAAAGTGCATCTTGTCCCTAAAAAAAAAAAAAAAAAAAAGCTATGTGAATGAAAAAATAAAGTTAAAAAGTTGAAAGGGTTCAAAAAGTGTTTTTGAACTATTAGTAATTAAGAGATAAGATCTGTGTTTCACCAAACAGGAAATTACTGTCTGATGGTTACTGAAGGCAATTTTTAGTAAGGGCTCGTGCACTCAACCGCATGTATTTTCTGGTCCGTAAAACACGGATCCACGAAAAAAAGGATAACATCTGTGTGTTGTGTATGTTTTGCATCCATTTTTTTTGCAGATCCATTGTAATAATTACTGTCCTTGTCCGCAAAACAGGCAAGAATAGGACAAGTTCAATTTTTTTGCAGAATGGACTTGCAGACATATGGAAATGGAACGCACACTGTCATTTCCGTTTTTGCAGACCCATTGAAGTGAATGGTTCCACATACCGGCTGCAAAAAAAATAAAAAATGCAACGGAAACTTAAAGAAAGTACGGTTGTGTGCATGAGCCCTAAGAATTTTCCACTTCATCCTCCTCATCATAATACACCTCATGTTTTATTCAGCCCTGAAAGCAGAGGATGGGGATGAATACTTCATTATTGGCAAACCTGAACCAGATACCACAAAGAAATTTGAAGCTGCTGGGACCATATTCCACTATAGAAGACCTCAGAATGAGCCAGAGTCACTTGAAGCTTTAGGACCCATTAATGCAACACTAGTTCTTATGGTAAGAAAGAAGTTAATTGCTCTCTCCAGTGATAGGTATCATTTGTGGGACATTTCTAATTTCTTGATATAAAGTTGTAAAGCCTGCTGCACAAGTTCGAGTCTTACCTCTTTGTTCACATTTGGCAGATTTGTTGCATAAATTTCTGTAACTGTTAATTACATGAGATTGGGTTTGCACTAATTCATGTACATGCTGCAGAAGCATCCCCTATTCAAATGTATGGAATGTATTTATAGTTGCAGACATATCTGCTGTGTGTGACTATAACCATATTTCTTACAGGTTATGATGAGAGAGGAGGTATTTGGTATTCGCTACAGGTTTAATGCTCCCATCAATAGACACACACAGACCGGGTACAGCTGGCATCTGTTACCATGGACTAAATGCTCTGCTCTATGTGCTGGAGGTATGCTAAAGAACTATTTAAACATAATATAAAATCATATGTACTAAATTAATTATTATTTCCAATAAAATTATCTCAACAGGGGTGCAAATGCAGTATGTTGTTTGCAAAAGACTGCCAGATGGATCTGCAGTGTCTGATGACATGTGTGACACACAAGACAAACTACAGGAAAAGCAGCGTCTATGTAACACTGAACCTTGCCCTCCCGAGTGAGTGAGATCTTTTTTTTATCACTGGAAAATGATTTTAGGATTTTTACTGTACATTTGTCATTGGCTTCTGTGCAGTTCTGACTTTAATTAATGTAATTTTATTACACACACACATACATATTGTTAAATAATTTGGGGTTTCTTTCTTATTTAACCTCAGAGCCTTTGCATTTGTCAGCCAGTGCCAGGCATTATCTAGGGGAAGGTGGCGGTGGCAATGTGAAACATTAGTTCACAGTGACAACGTAGTATTCTATGCACTGTCACTGTGGTGGAATTACAGCCTCACTCTCAAGGCATGCCACATAAACACTGCTGTGCTAGAAAGACTATTGAGTAGCGAGCGTCACATGCCTGCTTCTTCCTGACAGCTACCTGACTGCACGGCACACAGCACAGCCAGCCTAAGAGCGCTCTTGTCCACATCCACTGAGTGGCTTTCGGTACTGAGCAAGGCGCAGTGAATGATAACCTGTGACTCCACATGACCTGTCAGGTCACAGGTTATAATTCATTGGCTGTGCTTACAAGCAGTCAAGACTGTCAGGAAGCATTGAAAAACAGCTGCAGCAGCAGTTAAAAACAGGAGATCTTCTCCAGGTTTCTTAACACACCCCAGCTGGTCTCCTGCAGCAAGGGAGAATGTATGCTATGAAAGTTGAAAATTTGCCACAGGAGGAGACACCATTTCAATTTTTGCCTCCGGCAGCAGATAGGTTAGGTGTACCCCTGGCCAGGCCTCAAATGCACATGGTGCTTTTTCTCTTCTGAACCCTGCAGTGTGCCCAAACAGTAGTTTAGAACCACACTCATTGTTCCAAACTTGGAATAATAATGTAGCAAAATTTGGTGTGGTTTCTCTCCTATTACCATTTGTGAAAAATAAAACATTTGAGGCTAAAACTACATGTAGTTGAAATACAATGTAATTTTACATTTCATATCTCAATGTTAAATAATTCTAACACCAGTTGGTCAAGCCAATCACTATACTAACTTTTTGGGGTTCTACATTGTACTGGTACCTAAGGTTTTCTGCAAATATGACAATGGCATCCGAGAACAATTCCAGAAAAAAACTACCCTCCAAAAGCCAAATGGCGCTCCTTCCCTTCTGAGTCTTGCCATGTACTTATACAGCAGTTTATGACCACATATGGGGTATTGCTATCTTCAAAAAAAAGTGAAACAAATTTTGGGGTCTATTTTCTCTGTCACCCCTTCTGAAAGTTAAAAATCTGGGCTAAAACATCAAATTATTGAAAAATAATGTTCATTTTCACAGGTAAGAGTTTCTAAATTCTAAGAAATGCCCATGAGGTCAAAGTGCTCACTATGCTCACTTGATGAATTTGTTGAGTGTCATTTCCAAAATGGGGATACTTTTTGGGGGTTTCCACCGTAGAGGTGATATAGCGCCCAAAAATCATTCCAGCAAAATCTGCAATCCAAAAGCCAACTGGCACTCCTTCCCTTCTGAGCCCTGCTGTGTACCCATACAGCAGTTTATGACCACATATGGGACATTGTCATATTCAGTAAAAATACAATTTGTAACACATTTTGGGATGAGTTTTCCCCTTTCACCCCTTCTGAAAAAGAAAAATGTGGACTAAAGCAACATTTTATTGGATAAAATGTAATATTTCATTTTCACAGCCAAAAGTTTCTAAATTATATGAAATGCCTTTTTGGGGGTTTACACTGTAGGAGTGACATAGTGTCCGACTATGTTAGGGCCTCTTCTTATGCTGCATAGTGCACCAAAAGCTATTCCAGCAAACTCTGTCCTCCAAAAGCCATATACTTCGCCTTCCCTTCTGAACCCTGCCATTAGAATGTTTCTGTAAACAGCAGAATCAGGGTAGTCAACATTGAGGTTCTTTTTGCTGTTAACCATTGCTGTGTTATAGGAACAAATGGAAAATCTGCAAAAAATGTTTATATTTCACCTCCATTCTTCTTTAATTCCTGTGGAACACCTAAAGATTTAAAAAACATTTCTAAAATCAGTTTTAGTTTTTAAAACAGTTTTTATTGATATCAAATCAACAGTGACATAGAATAGGCAATTTGTACACAAATACAAAGAAGATGGATGATGCAGTACAAACAAAAATTGTCACACTAGTATACAAGTATAACGAAAAGAGAGGCAAACTAGTACCCCTCCATATCACTGTATCTCATACAAATGAGGAACAGCCAATTATCTTTTTTCAGAAACTGTTGATTGCAGCAAATATTTGAGCAATAATTGAAAAAAGGTAAAGAAACCCATATTAAAAGAAACAAAAATAAACAGATGGGATAATAGCAAATGTAGCTCACATTGGAGCATATATTTTTGGGGATCTAAACGCGTGACTGATCAACGGAGATTTCTATAATTTTTCCAAGCCCCCCACATACATTCAAACAGACATGAGTTGTTGGCTTCCCAGTGAGCTAGTTGCTCCATCCGATATACCTGATCACTTTTAACTAACCACAGTGGTATTGATGGGGGAGGGGTTGACTTCTATTTTGCTGCTACTAGCAGTCTTGCCGCTGCCAATAGGTGTTGGTATAAGCGGCTTTCATACCGGGTGTCATACAATGGGGCCAAAAGACCCAGTAGGCACATCTGTGGCATTTGTGGGATCGGCTTATTGTGCAGTTTGGCCAATACCCCACAAACAGTAGTCCAGAAAGAGACAAGAACTGGGCTTGTTCACCAAATATGAATGAAAGGGCCTTCATTTTCAAGACATCTCCAACATATTGGGGAGAAGGTAGGTGTCTCACAGGGGTGTAGTACCATCTAATGAGTATTTTATAGTAATTCTCCTGAAGCCGGGCACACCTAGAGATTTGGGGAGTTTGCATCAATAGGGTTATTTACTTCCTCACTTGAGAATGTTAATTTCAGGTCTGATTCCCAGTTAGTAATAAAAACAGGCTCATTTGTCATATGCTTTGGGAGAAGGGAAGCGTATATTTTAGATATTTTCTTGCAGGGATCTCTATGTCCCATGACCATCTGTTCAAAACAGGTCGAACTCAAGTTGCCTGGCGTTTGCATCTTTTTAATTGCATGTAAGAAATAGGATTTCTGGCACTGTGATGGTAGCTTGATCTTGCTGCTCCTCACAAGAGCTGCTGTTTATCCCAGCATAACGGAACATTCAGCTACCAACAATGGTGAAGACTAACAAGGAACGATCAGAGAACCGACTGGGCACACTGAAGGTCGGCAAAAGTCACTCCAACATGGACAAACCCCTTAAAAGAAGAGGAGCCTCTCCGGTGGGAGGAAACAAGATGGCGCTGAACACCACCTAGCCGAACAGGAAGAATCAGACGAAGCTCATGTGCGGTGTCTGAAAGGACTGGAGAAGTAGATGACCTCCCGCTGTCGAGATCCTTGTTCAAGAAAGTCTTATATAAGGCTCTATCACCTTTACAGAGGGACGTGGCAGACATTAAAACAGTGATCCAACATAGCACTGCTGTACAATGCCTGCTTAATACCTACCAAGAACACCTAAATACAGCTCTCATGCAAATAGAGGACCAAGAAAATAGGAGCAGACGTAAACATACACCTCAGAGGTATACCTGAGGAATTAACAAACGAGACATTACCCCAAGCGGTTGCCGCCTTTTTTTACTTTGCTGGAGGGTCCAGAAAAAGCGCCTATGATTGTGGTCGAAAGAGCGCACAGGGCATCACGACCAAAGTCCTCTCCTGGGAATCCTCCCAGGGATGTGATCTGCGGGGAGGAAGCTAAAATCCAGGTTTTTCAAGACCTAGCGCCGAGTACTCTTGCCAAACGCCGCACCATCAAGCCACTTACAAACAAATTGCCAGTGCCGTGGTTATACCCCTTTGGACTAGCTACAGCCAAAGATGGACAGCAGATTGTTATCCGCACACCTTCTGACCTTGCATGGGAAAAACTAGGAAGAGAGCCTTTAGAAATACCATCATGGCTCCCTGTATCCAAAAATCCTACCTTCCCAGATCTACCCATGGCAGGTGGTCCGGAATTCTAAGTCACCCAGGTCCAAGAAGACACACAGAGCTAAAGAGAACACTTGAAGTATCTGTGTGATGTAGAATAAAGAAGATCGTTCTCACATAGGAACCCCGGGAATCCTGGCCACACAGCACTCCGGAGACCTCATGGACAGATAAATATAATATAAGATTGCTATATCTAGCTGTCACCTCATCTTCCTCTTCGCCTTCTTTTCCCCTTTCTTTCCCTTTATCTTCTTCTTTTATGTTAAATAGCCTCGTGTATAATTCACAGGCTCATATGCAGCCTTTATTCTAGGGAGACAGAGGTGGAGGAGGGGGCGACCAGCTACATAACAAGTGTGCTGGAGCATCATAAATGTACTGCAATTGGATTTTCATTGCAAGTGGTCAAACCTCCCTGATAATCACAAGTTAGGTTAATCTATGTTATAAAATGTAATTAGATTTTAATGCCTATGGGGACTCAGTTACCCCCTTTGTTCAAAAGGATGAACAGCTAGCTAAATGGCAGATAATGGTTGTTCTCCTCCCTCTAGATCTACATCAAGGGTCCTAAGATCCTCTCTGCAATGAGATTTATTGGGTGGACCTTGGCATTGATCAATACCATATTTACATCATTTCCAAATGTTCTGATGTTTATGTATTTTATGTATTTTTTGTTTTCAAGTTATGTTACCGGCAGTGGACCTCATGGCAGACTGAGTAGGTTCCTCTCAAGTTATGGGAATGGGTTGCGAGTCTTGTCACACAATGTAAATAGGTTGAATGCCCCGCAAAAAAGGAAGCAAATACTAAGTCTACTTTATAAACAAAAAGCTGATATTATACTTTTTCAGGAGATGCACTTCCGCCATAACCATCTCCCAAGATTGCCGAACTCATCTTACTCCCAGTGGTACCACTCTGCACATTCTAGCGCCTCAAGAGGAGTATCCATAGCTATCAAAAGCACTGTCCCATTTCGACTTACCAAATTTTACATAGACACAGAAGGTAGACTCTTAATATTGCAAGGAACACTATTTGGTACTAAACTAACTATAGCGAATCTGTATGCCCCAAACAAAAACCAAGTTTCATGGATTATTTCTGCCTTAAACACCCTTAAAACATATGCAGCAGGTGTGATGATTTTGGGAGGGGATTTTAATGTGGCAATGGAACCTACTATAGACACGTCCTCACCCTCCACCAGATTCTCTCCAAGACAACTTAAAAAACTCAAGATTGCTCTAGCAGATGCACATTTAGTTGATATGTGGCGGATGACACACCCTACAGGTAGGGATTATACTTTTTTCTCCCCTGTACACAATTCTTATCATCACATTGATTATCTTTTTATAACCGAATCACATGTTCAGTCAGTGCGCAAGGTGGATATAGGGACGATGAGAGCCTCAGACCATGCTCCAGTTCTCATGAACATATCTTTGAAATGTCTTTCCTTAAGGGTATGGACATGACGACTAAATGGCACTCTACTTGAATCCCCACAGTACCTAACAGCTTTGGGTAAGAAACAAGATGAGTTCTTTCTACGCAATCTTGGCCCACAAATCCCCACTCCCATGGTTTGGGAAACTCACAAAGCCTTTATCGGGGGTGAATTGATATCTCTGGGCTCTTATGTAAAAAAAAAAAACATGAACAAAAGAGCTTAATTCATTATTGGCTCAGATTAAATCTCTGGAGAAGCTTCATAAGGATTCCAAATCAGAAGCACATCTCAAAGACCTTACTATGCTAAGAAATTCTACGCACATGGAGATAGAGGTAACAAACTTATGACGCACCTAATCAAACAGAAAAGAGAAAAACATTTATCTCCTCTGTCAAATCCCTAAACTCCCAAAGAGTGACACCACTGATAGCTAAAGCCTATCAGGAATATTAAGCTAACTTATACAACCTAAAAGATCAACCCTCCAGGGATGTATTCGCATCATCCCCCTCCCCATCACTCATTTCTTCTTTTTTAGAATCCATTAAAGGGTTATTCTCATTTTAGACAATGGGGGCATATCGCTAGGATATGCCCCCATTGTCTTATAGGTGCGGGTCCCAGCGGTGGGACCCGCACCTATATCCAGAACGGAGCCCCCGAACTGAATGAGGGCACACTGCGCATGCGCAGCCGCCCTCCATTCGTTTCTATGGGGCCACCGAAAATAGCCGAGCGCTGGCTCGGCTACTTCCGTCGGCTCCATAAAAATGAATGGGAGCGGTGGCTGCGCTTGCGCGCTGCGCTTCCATCCATTTCTATGAGCGCAGCGGGGAGCTGCGCCTGGTGGTGGCCGGACCCCCGGAAACCCCCGGGGTCCTCCAGGCACAGCGCTCCCCGCTCTGTTCTGGATATAGGTGCGGGTCCCAGCGGTGGGACCCGCACCAATAAGACAATGGAGGCATATCCTAGTGATATGCCCCCATTGTCTAAGATGAGAATACCCCTTTACAGAATTAGAAAAGGTCCTTAATTCCATTCCATCGGGAAAAAGCCCTGGACCAGATGGCTTCCCTATTTCATATTTTAAAAAACTAAAACAACATTTATTACCCTACTTTCTGAAGGTATGCAACTCTTTGCTTCTGGGTGCATCCCTTCCTCCTCAGGCCCTCCAAGCTCATATAACTGTTCTGCATAAGACAGGAAAAGATCCAGAGCAATGCGGGAATTACAGACCCATCTCTATGTTATTAGCTCATCGTATAGCCTTATTCTTACCAAAACTCATTGGGCCTGAGCAGGTGGGATTTGTGACAGGAAGGGAGGGGAAGCACAATGTCTGGAGAGTGATTCACACGATCTACACAGTTAAACAAAATAAACTACCCCTTCTCCTTTTAGGTACAGATGCCGAAAAGGCTTTTGATAGGGTTAATTGGATATTTATGGAAGAATCCCTGAAGAATTTCAACTTCTCCCCTCAATTTATATCAGCTATATTTTCCAGATGTATTAGGTTACAAGAGAATTCTTTCAAAACGATAACCAGGTGGTATAAAATGCCTGAATTCTTATATCTTACTGGTTTATCTCCCTCTGACAAGTGTTGGTGATGTGGAAGTGACAGAGGCACTTTAATACCCCTAGTTTGACAGGGGAAGACCAAAACTCATTGTTGTCCCCATTAACCATCACAGAATTAGAAAAGGTCCTTAATTCCATTCCATCGGGAAAAAGCCCTGGACCAGATGGCTTCCCTATTTCATATTTTAAAAAAACTAAAACAACATTTATTACCCTACTTTCTGAAGGTATGCAACTCTTTGCTTCTGGGTGCATCCCTTCCTCCTCAGGCCCTCCAAGCTCACATAACTGTTCTGCATAAGACAGGAAAAGATCCAGAGCAATGCGGGAATTACAGACCCATCTCTATGTTATTAGCTCATCGTATAGCCTCATTCTTACCAAAACTCATTGGGCCTGAGCAGGTGGGATTTGTGACAGGAAGGGAGGGGAAGCACAATGTCTGGAGAGTGATTCACACGATCTACACAGTTAAACAAAATAAACTACCCCTTCTCCTTTTAGGTACAGATGCCGAAAAGGCTTTTGATAGGATTAATTGGATATTTATGGAAGAATCCCTGAAGAATTTCAACTTCTCCCCTCAATTTATATCAGCTATATTTCCTTATATTCCAAACCTTCAACACAAGTTATGATTAATGGCACTCTGTCAGATCCATTCCCAATAACTAATGGAACACATCAAGGTTGCCCTCTATCTCCTTCTCTTTTTATATTGTGTATGGAAATACTATTATCAAAGATTAGCCAATCTGAAAAAATTAAAGGTCTTACAGTGGGTCAATATACTCATACTACAGCAACATTTGCGGATGACCTTCTTTTGCTAATCACGAACCTGAAGGAGTTTTTTCCAGAGATTCTAAAGATATTTGATCAATATGGCAAGATATCACATTGTAAGATCAATTATTCTAAGTCAGAGGTGTTGAATGTTTCAGTAGATCCCCAACTCATACCTAATCTTAAGGCCTCCTCACCTTTTCATTGGCCACCCTTAGCAATTAAGTTTTTAGGTCTTAGACCCCCTCTGACCCTGCCCATCTATTTAGTCTAAATTATACTCCCCTGTTATCTAAAATTAAAAACCAATTAGAAAATATGAAAATACCATATGTGTCATGGTTTGGCAGGAAGAACCTTTTACCTACCTATATCCTCCCACAGATCCTATATGTCTTACAATCGCTTCCTATACAGATTCCCTCCAATTATTTTATGTAATTTAGGATCTTGTTTGTTTGCTTTTTATGGAGAACCAGAAGACTTAGACTAGCATTTTCTTTACTTACACAGAAAAAGCTCAATGGGGTATATCCCTCCCAGACCTAGCACTTTACTATAAATCCATTCAACTGGCTAGATGGTCAGTGCTGGCTAATATGGATCTGAACACACCTTACTTGGATATAGAAAGAAATTTACTAGGCTCCCATCTGTTTAATAGCCTCTGGTTAAACAAGGCATCCTCACGGACCAATATAGTCATAAGTGATATGACCAGAGGGATGATGAACGTTTGTCACCTTTCTGGGGTGCTTCCCCAATCACGGGGCAGCATATACAGACTAGCCACCTTGTGCATGCTCCCCTCAATTCTTGACCAACCCAAGATCACCACTACAAATTGGTGGCATTCCCTCGGATTCATGATATGCTGAATACAACACCCTCAAAACCTCTATCAGATCTACTTCAAAAAAGAAACCTCCTGGCTCCCACAATGATCCAATCTTTGGATTATACTTGTACATGACAGAAATTCAGAAAATCTTTCGCCTCACCTATACCAGACCCCACTTGGTTAGAAAATCTCACTTTACTCCCAGTTACTCCTAAAAACTTATATCCATGATTTACAACAATCTCCTTCGAGATTCAGTCTCACCTAAGTCTTAATATATTTCATATTGGGAAAAGGAATTGGGGAGAGTCTTTTCTTCAAAATAGATAGAATACATTCTCTCACATGCCAGTGGTTTTTCCAGATGTATTAGGTTACAAGAGAATTCTTTCAAAACGATAACCAGGTGGTATAAAATGCCTGAATTCTTATATCTTACTGGTTTATCTCCCTCTGACAAGTGTTGGTGATGTGGAAGTGACAGAGGCACCATGTACCATACAGTATTTGGTGGTCTTGTCCTTTAATTACCCAGTTCTGGTCAGAAGTTGAAAAATAAATAAACAGGATATGTTCTCTTTCATTAAAGCTCACATCGGAGTTAGTCCTTCTATGGTTGCCTCAATCTACCTTTAGTCCTTCAAAACTCAACCTAGTTTTGAAGGACTAACAGCAGATAACATTTGTTATCTGCTGCCAAATTATTGCTCCCAACTAAGTGGAGGGAGATATCTCCACCTTCTATTACTTTATAGAAATCCAAGGTTCAGCAAATTAACAGGATGGAGGAATTGGCAGAATGGGAAGCAAAAAATACTTATCGCAATACTTAAAGATATGGCAACCATGGATTGACTCTCTGTCCAAAGTGGTATAAACTGTGAAAAGAGTGGGACCATTCCTGTGCCTCAGATGTCCTCAGATGTCCTTACGTTAGATGCCTTAAGATCTCCTCTGCCGGTTTAAGATCTTTTTAAGTTCTTCTTCGTCTGTTTGTTGATTTGTTATTAGCCACCATTGGCAACGTCTCAGACTAGGAGCCTCATTACCATGCTTATAGTGAACCATATTCAAACCTTGGAGACTCCATATCATTTCTTTTTCTTCACTCAAGTCAGGCTTTGTCACTAATAATGTTATCTTAAGATTGCATAACTCTTTATTATACAATGTAATGTTTGTACTTTTGAGACTTATAATATTCTGAGTTGTTGCTTTACTTTACTGTAATATGTGATTTTCAATAAAAGGAGATTACTTAAAAAAAGAAATGGGATTTCTGAAAGTGGTTGAAGTTTGAGGTAGGCGCACCTTCTGTGGTGATGTCTGTTACATTCTGGCCTTCCCTAAGTATATTCCATAGTGCTATTGAGTTAGACTTACACGACTTGGTAAGTGATGACCGAAACTCCAGCGAGGAGTCCCAAATAACATCCTTAACTTGTAGCAAGGGGGTTAAATGGATTGTAATCAGGGCATCTGCCAACCAGGTATACCACATATTAATGTTGTTTTGTGTCATTGGGTTAGAGATACCCTTCAGGAAGTCTGCCCTATTTGCTGTAATCAAAGCTAAAGAGCGAAGTGGAATGTTTGCCATGGATTGTTCTATAGCTATATCTAGTCTACCCGGTGGATCACGCATCTATTCCAATACTCTGAGGCTCTGGGTAGACTAGTCTCTTAATATTATAAAAATGAGTTTCTGTCTGTCTGTTCTCTATGTGCGACCAAACTACTGGACCAATTTTCACCAAATTCGGCACACATGTACATCAGGTGTCCGGGGAGGTTTTAGACCAGGTCTCAGCTCTCTAGGACATACCGTTCCAAAGATATTCCCAAAATATGACCTGCGTTAGCCAATATTCGCCTGGGAGCTTTGGTTTCAAACCCCAACTGCCATTCTCTGCACAGACACACACAGGGAGGGCAGGTTTCCATAACACAGCCAGGTAATTAGCAGCCAGCTGAGGAGCTCAGTTAACTATCAACCCAGCCATTTCTATTTACTGCTTTAAAGGGGCAGAGCACTGTGGATGACACTGTTAAAGGGGTATTCTGGTTACCATAAATATAACTTATGTTTTAGACTAAGACCGTTCAGTAATAATAAAAGATGTTTTCTTCCACTGCTACCCATTGTGTGTCCTCATAAATTACCATGGCATCAACCTGTAATTCACGCCACCCTCAAAAGAAGGACTTAAAACCCCCACAGGTCTCATTAAGCCACACCCCGACTCTGTCAGGCCACGCCCCCTCCCCCTCCGCAGCCAACAGGGATTGAAAAAAATGAAGGTAAATATCAACTTCTGTCAGCTGCCGGGGTGGGAGGGAGGATGACTTTCTCTCTTTAATGACAAACACAAACATTAAATTAAATAGATGAAATATACCCGTGCAAAGTGATGTTTTTTCCACTGCTCCCCAATGTGTTTCCTCATAAATTACCATGGCATTGACTTGTAATTCAGGCCACCCTCAAAAGAAGGACTTAACCCCCCCCCCAAGGTCCCACTAAACCACGTCCCTGACCCGGTCAGGTCACGCCCCCTCCCACTCCGCAGCCAATGGGGATTGAAAAAATGAAGGTAAATATCAACTTCTGTCAGCTGCATTGCCTTTCTCTCTGCAACAACACACAGAAACATTAAATGAAATAGATGAAATATACCCAGGCGAAGCCGGGTCCTTCTGCTAATATATATACTGTATATATATATATATATATATACAGTACAGACCAAAAGTTTGGATACACCTTCTCATTCAAAGAGTTTTCTGTATTTTAATGACTATCAAAATTGTAGATTCACACTGAAGGCATCAAAACTATGAATTAACACATGTGGAATTATATACTTAACAAAAAAGTGTGAAACTACTGAAAATATGTCTTATATTCTAGGTTCTTCAAAGTAGCCACCTTTTGCTTTGATTACTGCTTTGCACACTCTTGGCATTCTCTTGATGAGCTTCAAGAGATAATCACCTGAAATGGTATTCCAACAGTCTTAAAGGAGTTCCCAGAGATTCTTAGCACTTGTTGGCCCTTTTGTCTTCACTCTGCGGTCCAGCTCAACCGAAACCATCTCGATTGGGTTCAGGTCTGGTGACTGTGGAGGCCAGGTCATCTGGCATAGCACCCCATCACTCTCCTTCTTGGTCAAATAGCCCTTACACAGCCTGGAGGTGTGTTTGGGGTCATTGTCCTGTTGATAAATAAATGATGGTCCAACTAAACACAAACCGGATGGAATAGCATGCCGCTGCAAGATGCTGTGGTAGCCATGCTGGTTCAGTATGCCTTCAATTTTGAATAAATCCCCAACAGTGTCACCAGCAAAGCACCCCCACACCATCGCACCTCCTCCTCCATGCTTCACGGTGGGAATCAGGCATGTAGAGTCCATCCGTTCACCTTTTCTGCGTCGCAGGTGGTTGGAACCAAAGATCTCAAATTTGGACTCATCAGACCAAAGCACAGATTTCCACTGATCTAATGTCCATTCCTTGTGTTCTTTAGCCAAAACAAGTCTCTTTTGCTTGTTGCCTGTCCTTAGCAGTGGTTTCCTAGCAGCTATTTTACCATGAAGGCCTGCTGCACACAGTCTCCTCTTAACAGTTGTTGTAGATATGTGTCTGCTGCTAGAACTCTGTGTGGCATTGACCTGGTCTCTAATCTGAGCTGCTGTTAACTAGAGATGAGCGAATCATTAAAAAAATTATTCGCCGATCTTTTCCTAAAATTCGTATATTCGACGAATAGATTTGTTGTATTTGCGTACAAAATATACGTTATTATGTGCTATTAGCGAACATTCGCTCACTAATAATGAACGTTCATTTACAAAATGTACGCAACTTCTTAGAAGACGTACGCATGAGCGTACAAATAGCTTACGAATCTCAGCGTACTATTGTCTAAGCGATTACGTAATACGCAGGCACGTACGAGGAGAGGCCACGGCATGCACTCCTCAGAGGCAGAGCGAATATTCGAGACATATATATGGTAAAGTGCAAATACATTATTATAGGTATAATATAAAAATTTTAAATATAACCTACCTAGTATCCTCACGGACACGTTTAAGTCTCTTTTCTTCTGACGCTTGTCACAGAACTGGAGCAGAGTCCCAAACTCAGTCGCAATTTGTAATCCACATAGGTAAAATTGTAATCCAAATGGGTAAAAAAAAAAGCAGCAAAGGTTCCTTAAAAACCCTCTTTCAAGGGGCTCCCCAAATAACCTGAAAAGGGGGAAAAAGGGATGAGGCGCACGAATGCGCAACTTAATTTCCTGAGTTGTCTCGTGATCCTCCCGCGCTGGAGAAAGGGCGGAACTACCAGGGAGGAGTCTGCATTGCTCAATTGAATTCGTACACAACAGCGTATAGAGTAACTACCAGGGAAAAGTCTGCATCGCTGAATTGAATTCGTACGCGACAGCGTATAGAGTAACTAAATTATACGTAGAATAGCGTATAATTTAGCGGACAAACTACGTAGCGAATGCTTACAAAAGCGAAGCGAATCACCTAATATTCGGATTCGCTTCACAGCTGAAAAATCCCAAGATTCGATACGAATCTACGAAGCGGCAAATAGATTCGCTCATCTCTACTGTTAACCTGTGATTTCTGAGGCTGGTGACTCGGATGAACTTATCCTCCACAGCAGAGGTGACTCTTGGTCTTCCTTTCCTGGGGCGGTCCTCATGTGAGCCAGGTTCTTTGTAGCGCTTGATGGTTTTTGCGACTGCACTTGGGGACGCTTTCAAAGTTTTCCCAATTTTTCGGACTGACTGACCTTCATTTCTTAAAGTAATGATGGCCACTCGTTTTTCTTTACTTAGCTGCTTTTTTCTTGCCATAATACAAATTCTAACAGTCTATTCAGTAGGACTATCAGCTGTGTATCCACCTGACTTCTGCCCAACACAACTCATGGTCCCAACCCCATTTATAAGGCAAGAAATCCCACTTATTAAACCTGACAGGGCACACCTGTGAAGTGAAAACCATTTCAGGTGACTACCTCTTGAAGCTCATTAAGAGAATGCCAAGAGTGTGTAAAGCAGTAATCAAAGCAAAAGGTGGCTACTTTGAAGAACCTAGAATATAAGACATATTTTCAATTGTTTCACACTTTTTTGTTAAGTATATAATTCCACATGTATTAATTCATAGTTTTGATGCCTTCAGTGTGAATCTACAATTTTCATAGTCATGAAAATACAGAAAACTCTTTGAATGAGAAGGTGTGTTCAAACTTTTGGTCTGTACTGTATATATATACACATATACACACACACACACACACGCACACACGCACACACACACACACACACACACACACACATACACAAATATGAAATGTATATAAATTCAAATCCCTTTCCCTCTAATACCAAACAAATTTCATAAAAAGCGATAAAAAATCTTACACATTCCATAATTCTACATACCTGAATAGTTTGATCGTGTGTTGAAGCATTGAAAAAGGATAGCTTAAAGCCACTTAATTCTGAATTCTGATGCATGCTGATGAGGCATGGTAGGTTTTAGCTAAGAATGAAATTGAATTGAAAAATTTAATCCAATGGTGTACATAGCCTTTAAAAGGAGTCTGTCACCTCATTTTCACCTATAAAGCTAACAGCAGTGCCCCACAGACGATTGCATACACATCCCAGACATACCTGTGTGCACTTTGTGTCTGTATTCCTTGTTCAGAAAAAGCTCTGCTGCTGCTGCAAAACAGATTGAAGTGGGGAGGGCTGATTTAGCTGCTCATATCTTGTGATTGGTAGCAGATAGAAAAATGACCTTCTTTGAAAGCTGACACTCCAAGCTTTAAAATCATACCAAAATCACAGCATTATATCCAGTATATCAGAAGATATAGCTGTTAGAAATTGAGTTTTTCTGCTAGTAAATAGAGATGAGCATACTCATCCGAGCTTGGTGTTCGTTCGAGTATTACGGTACTCGTAAGTGCTCGCTGCTCGGACGAGTATCTCGCCATGCTCGAGGAAATGGCAACTTCCGCATTGTGCATTTTTTCACAAGCCAGGAGACTCTGCGGTACACCCAGCATCACGTGGGGCCCTTACATGTCGATAGCAGGGGTTGGCTGGCCTGATCAGGTGACCCTGGAATATACTAGTGACTGGCCGCGGTGCTCGGCTCAGATGCTGTCTGGATGTCGTTAGGGATAGAGCTGCTGCGTTTCAGGGAGAGTGTTAGGGCCTGCATTTAGTTCTTTGTTAGGCAGGAGTGATCTCACAAGAACCCAACAGCCCTTCTAAGGGCTACAAGAAATTTTTTTTTTGCCTCCTGGCTTGGCTGGCAGGCACTAGTAGTGCAGCTATCGCCATATATGACCCCTTTTTTTTATTGTTATATCTCAGTGATACAAATCCATTTCACACAGCAGTGTGGAACCATTCTGTGTGTCACAGTTCAGTACACTCACTACAATCCGTATTTTCTGTCCAGGTGACACTTTCTGTACATCACTTAATTAAACCAGACTGAACAAGTTTGTGGGTTTCAGTACAGCAGGCCCTTTTTTTTTAATTTTTTATATAATACACTTATATACAAAAAATGTTGAACCCCAGGGCTAAGGGTCGAGGACGAGGGCGTGGGCATTCAATTACAGCAGGGGGCAGAGGCTGTGGTCCTGGGCAGGGTGAGACAGTACCTGCTGATGAGGGAGCAGGGGAACGCCGCAGAGCTACACTTCCTAGCTTCATGTCTCAACTTACAGGGACACGTGGTAGAGGACTGTTGAAACCACAACAGTGCGAACAGCTGATGTTGTGGATTGCGGACAATGCTTCAAGTAATTTGTCCACCAGTCAGTCTTCCACGCAGTCCACCCACGTTACCCAAGGGAGCACTCCTCTGGCTCCTCCACCTCAACCTCCTTCCCCCCAGTCTGCCCCCTCCCAGGAAAATTTGGAATGCGATCCGGCATACTCTGAGGAACTGTTTTCTGGACCCTTCCCAGAGTCACAAACCACTTTTCAGGTTGCTGCTGACCTCGTTCCCGATGCCCAAGTTTTCCAACTGCCGCAGTCTGTGGGTGATGATGATGATAATGACAATGTTGACTTAGTGGAAGAAGTTTGTAAAGAGGTGTCCGACGATGAGGAGACACGGTTGTCAGACAGTGGTGAAGTTGTTGTCAGGGCAGGAAGTCCGAGGGGGGAGCAGACTGAGGAATCGGAGGATGACGAGGTGACTGACCCAAGCTGGGTTGATAAGCCGAGTGAAGACAGTGCTTCTGAGGCGGAGGCAAGTGCTGCACAAGAACAGGTTGGAAGAGGCAGTGGTGTGGCCAGAGGGAGAAGCAGGGCCAGAGCTGGTGCATCAGCAGCAACTGTTTCACGTAGTGAAGCTCCCGTGGCGAGGCCTAGATGTTCGCAAGTCTGGAGGTTCTTTAAAGAAAGTGAGGATGACCGACGGACTGTGGTGTGCAACCTGTGCCACACCAGGATCAGCAGGGGTGCCACCACTACTAGCCTAACCACCACCAGCATGCGCAGGCATATGAGTGCTAAACACCCCACTCAATGGAACCAAGGCCGTTCACCACCTCCTGCGAGTCACACCGCTGCTCCTTCCCCTGTGTCACTCGCTGCCTCTGCTAGTCAACCCCCTGCCCAGGACCCTGGCACGAGCGCCTCCCGCCGGAAAACCACATCTTCGCCTCCACGATCCTCCACAGTGTCCACCAATGTGTCCCAGCGCAGTGTTCAGCTGTCTTTACAGCAGACGCTGGAGCGCAAGAGGAAATACAGTTCCACCCACCCACCCACATGCCCAAGCCCTCAACGTCCACATCTCCAAATTGCTGAGCCTGGAGATGCTGCCCTATAGGCTGGTAGAGACTGAGGCCTTTCTCAATCTAATGGCGGTGGCTGCCCCTCGGAATTCGGTCCCCAGCCGCCACTACTTTTCCCGATGTGCCGTCCCAGCCCTACACCAGCACGTGTCACAGAACATCATCCGTGCCCTGACCAAAGCTGTTTCTGAGAAGGTCCACCTAACCACGGACACATGGACAAGTGCTGCCGGGCAGGGACACTATATCTCCCTGACGGCACATTGGGTTAACTTGGTGGAGGCTGGGACCGAGACTGACCCTGGGGCCGCTCATGTACTGCCCACACCGAGGATTGCGGGGCCTACCTCGGTCACGGTCTCTCAGACGTACTATGCCTCCTCCTCCGACCCCTCCTCCACCGAATTACCATCCGTGGGCACGGCGCCTTCAGTCGGTAGCTCTAGGCGCAGCAGCAGTGCCGTGGGTAAGCGCCAGCAGGCGGTGCTCAAACTGCTGAGCTTAGGTGACAAAAGGCACACCGCCCAAGAGCTGTTACAGGGCATCACGGTGCAGACCGATGTGTGGCTGGCACCGCTGAACCTCAAGCCAGGCATGGTTGTGTGTGACAACGGGCGTAACCTGGTGGCGGCTCTGCAACTCGGCAGACTGACACATGTGCCATGCCTGGCCCACGTGTTCAATCTAATAGTTCAGCGGTTCCTCAAGACATACCCCAATCTGTCTGATTTGCTCACCAAGGTGCACCGCATCTGTGCGCATTTCCGCAAGTCGACCACAGATGTTGCCACTCTCAGGGCAGCGCAGCGCCGCCTACAACTGCCCGCTCACCGACTGTTGTGCGACGTGCCCACGAGATGGAATTCAACATTAAACATGTTACACACCTATAGAGTATATACACCACACTCAGGTAGATAAATAACAATACTTTATTGATTAAAAGCATAACAGAATTGAAAAAAAGTGAAAAATGCAGACATGGAGTAGAATGAGGACTAAAGGAGGACGTCACCGGGCGGGGTAGGTAAAATGATAATGATACTAAATAGTGAAGTCGAGTAAAGGTATACAATATGACATGTATATCAAAGTAAAAAATGCAAGCATATAAGAAAGGGTAGAAACCACCCTAGAAACAGCAACAGATATACATGTGAGAAAAAACTGACCCAGACCTCGGTAAGCAAACGGTAATGGACTGCTACCCGGCACGGTGACGGCCTCCTCCCAACGACGTTTCGCCAGAAAGGCTTCTTCACAGGGAATGAACATACATGTACAACCCTCCCCTTTTATAAACATATATCCCAGCTGAATCACATGAAAAACAAATGTTGAGAGCAGGTACTAACCGACATGCGGACGCCATATCAAGGAAGTGTGGAAAGCAGACCGGAACTACCCGAACATCAAAGTCGAGGCTAGCATCACAAAGATGTCTTAGCCAAAATGGCCGTACATACCACTACGGAGCATGCCCAGATGATACATATGTGGAAATAGCTGTACCAGGTATGGTCAAATGGAATAGACATGCGTACTGATCGCATTTGAAAACCACAGGAAGATGGCGGTGCGTTCCAGCCTGGAACGCATCGAAGTCAACTCACGCATGGTCTAGAAAAATTGTATACAGAACGGCCATGCGCTCAATGAGATGCACCCGGCCATTAGACAAATCATGTGCCGAACAATAGAAAATGCATGATACCTCCATACAGATATAAATATATACTAATAAATGTAACGTTCAGTGCAATTAAAAGTAAAGAAAGAAAATATTAATCATAAGATGTACTCAAATAACCAAAAAATACAAGACATACACAAAGTGCAAGTGCAAAAGTGCAAGTGAAAGTGAGCATGCTGTGCCAAAATATATGTGCAAAAAAGATCTGATAAAGATCACAAAGTGGTGCATAGGAAAACAAGTGAACGCAATAAACACAAACAATAAGCAAATAAAGTGCAAATGCATTAAGGAATAGGAAAAGAATGTATGATATAAGACCATGATTAGTGCAAACTAATGAATGAATACAGAATAAAAAATACTGAACCAAGAGTGCAAACCATGACAATATCAATTAATACAGATAAATTTATATCTTCCCGGAAAGGGTTAGACACATAATTAATATAGACATATAAAATTCATAAATAACAACAACAAATCATAAAGAGATCATCAAGATGTAGTGGACACATGATCAGATGCACATACATACTATAAAAAATTTGCGCAAGTGTCATGACCGCCTAGAACACATTATTTATATACATAAACTAGAGTGAACAAGTAAGAACTGTCCATATGACCAACTTGATAATTGCCAGTTACAAAGTAATAAATAAATAAAATGCTCTAGAGGTAAAAGCCCTTCCCTCTTCTAGGTGCTTGATGGTCCAGTGGAAATGTGTGTCCAAAATCGGCTCATAAATCGCTCTCTGGAAAACACATAATAAAAGTGAAACAAACATACAATGCAGCTAAAAATACGTGAAAAACGTATATAAAAACTAATAATAGCACGGGATAAAATAATAACACGGGAATAACACGTATTATCAACAGATCGGAAACAGCTAACTATAAGGAACCTTAACCCAGGAATGGTGAAAATGAAAGCTCTTCATTCAAACCAAATGGGGACACACAATCCAAGGTATGTATCCACCTGACCTCCTTTTGGGCAAGTAATTTGCGCCAATTACTCCCTCTCTGGGAGATGAAAACTCGGTCAATGCCCCTGAAGCGGAACAGATGAGGAGGATGCTGCCAAACTTAAATCCATCCCGAGACACTTTAAGGATTACCATAATTGTGATAGCTCTCTGTTCCGCTTCAGGGGCATTGACCGAGTTTTAATCTCCCAGAGAGGGGGTAATTGGCGCAAATTACTTGCCCAAAAGGAGGTCAGGTGGATACATACCTTGGATTGTGTGTCCCCATTTGGTTTGAATGAAGAGCTTTCATTTTCACCATTCCTGGGTTAAGGTTCCTTATAGTTAGCTGTTTCCGATCTGTTGATAATACGTGCTATTCCCGTGTTATTATTTTATCCCGTGCTATTATTAGTTTTTATATACGTTTTTCACGTATTTTTAGCTGCATTGTATGTTTGTTTCACTTTTATTATGTGTTTTCCAGAGAGCGATTTATGAGCCGATTTTGGACACACATTTCCACTGGACCATCAAGCACCTAGAAGAGGGAAGGGCTTTTACCTCTAGAGCATTTTATTTATTTATTACTTTGTAACTGGCAATTATCAAGTTGGTCATATGGACAGTTCTTACTTGTTCACTCTAGTTTATGTATATAAATAATGTCTTCTAGGCGGTCATGACACTTGCGCGAATTTTTTATAGTATGTATGTGCATCTGATCATGTGTCCACTACATCTTGATGATCTCTTTATGATTTGTTGTTGTTATTTATGAATTTTATATGTCTATATTAATTATGTGTCTAACCCTTTCCGGGAAGATATAAATTTATCTGTATTAATTGATATTGTCATGGTTTGCACTCTTGGTTCAGTATTTTTTATTCTGTATTCATTCATTAGTTTGCACTAATCATGGTCTTATATCATACATTCTTTTCCTATTCCTTAATGCATTTGCACTTTATTTGCTTATTGTTTGTGTTTATTGCGTTCACTTGTTTTCCTATGCACCACTTTGTGATCTTTATCAGATCTTTTTTGCACATATATTTTGGCACAGCATGCTCACTTTCACTTGCACTTTTGCACTTGCACTTTGTGTATGTCTTGTATTTTTTGGTTATTTGAGTACATCTTATGATTAATATTTTCTTTCTTTACTTTTAATTGCACTGAATGTTACATTTATTAGTATATATTTATATCTGTATGGAGGTATCATGCATTTTCTATTGTTCGGCACATGATTTGTCTAATGGCCGGGTGCATCTCATTGAGCGCATGGCCGTTCTGTATACAATTTTTCTAGACCATGCGTGAGTTGACTTCGATGCGTTCCAGGCTGGAACGCACCGCCATCTTCCTGTGGTTTTCAAATGCGATCAGTACGCATGTCTATTCCATTTGACCATACCTGGTACAGCTATTTCCACATATGTATCATCTGGGCATGCTCCGTAGTGGTATGTACGGCCATTTTGGCTAAGACATCTTTGTGATGCTAGCCTCGACTTTGATGTTCGGGGTAGTTCCGGTCTGCTTTCCACACTTCCTTGATATGGCGTCCGCATGTCGGTTAGTACCTGCTCTCAACATTTGTTTTTCATGTGATTCAGCTGGGATATATGTTTATAAAAGGGGAGGGTTGTACATGTATGTTCATTCCCTGTGAAGAAGCCTTTCTGGCGAAACGTCGTTGGGAGGAGGCCGTCACCGTGCCGGGTAGCAGTCCATTACCGTTTGCTTACCGAGGTCTGGGTCAGTTTTTTCTCACATGTATATCTGTTGCTGTTTCTAGGGTGGTTTCTACCCTTTCTTATATGCTTGCATTTTTTACTTTGATATACATGTCATATTGTATACCTTTACTCGACTTCACTATTTAGTATCATTATCATTTTACCTACCCCGCCCGGTGACGTCCTCCTTTAGTCCTCATTCTACTCCATGTCTGCATTTTTCACTTTTTTTCAATTCTGTTATGCTTTTAATCAATAAAGTATTGTTATTTATCTACCTGAGTGTGGTGTATATACTCTATAGGTGTGTTTTGTTCGTGTATCCACACTACAGACAGCTTTGCTGGACTGTATTTATAGGTGTGTATATTAAACATGTTATCCAGAGTTTACCAGCAGCGCAGAGCGATTGTAGACTGCCAGATGTCAACTTCCACCAGAACTGGTAGTCAGGTCAGTCAGATTCCTCAAGTCTACAATGAGGAGTGGACGTGGATGTCTGATATCTGCCAGGTGTTGAGCAACTTTGAGGAGTCAACACAGATGGTCAGCGGCGATGCCGCCATTATCAGCCTCACCATCCCGCTGCTTTGCCTGTTGAAAATCTCACTGCTCAGCATCAAGTCGGAGGCTCTGCGCTTGTCACAAGAGACGGTGGAGGAAGATACGTCGCTTGATAGCCAGAGCACCCTCCGGTCTGTTTCTCAGCGCGTATCGGAGGAGGGGGATGAGGAAGAAGAGGAGGAGAATGTCAGCGAGACAGAAGAGGGTACCAGTTCTCAGTCCTTAACTCTTGAGCGTGTATGGGCTGAAGAGGAGGACTTGGAGGAGGAGGAGGAAGAAATGGAGAGTCAGGCCAGTGAGGAGAGGGAATTCTTACGTGTTGGGACTCTGGCGCACATGGCAGACTTCATGTTAGGCTGCCTATCCCGTGACCCTCGCGTTAGAAGCATTTTTTCAAACACCGATTACTGGGTGTTCACTCTCCTGGACCCACGGTACAAGCAGAACCTTTCCACTCTCATCCCTGCAGAGGAAAGGAGTATGAGAGTGAATAGATATCAACAGGCCCTGGTGCACAAGCTGAAACAATCCTTCCCATCTGACGCCGCTAGCGGCAAAGAACATGGTTCTGTGGGCCAAGTAGCGGGGGAGAGGAGCCGAGCAGGCAGCTTGTCCAGCACTGGCAGGGGAACGCTCTCCAAGGCCTTTGCCAGTTTTATGTCACCCCAGCAAGACACTGTCACCTGTCCCCAGTCTAGGCAGAGTAGGGGGGAGCTGTACAGAAAGATGGTGAGGGAGTACCTAGCTGACCATACCAACGTCCGTAGCGATCACTCTGCTCCATACAACTACTGGGTTTCAAAGCTGGACATGTGGCCTGAACTGGCGCTGTACGCCTTGGAGGTGCTGGCCTGCCCTGCCGCTAGCATGCTGTCAGAGCGGGTATTCAGTGCAGCTGGTGGCGTCATCACCGATAAGCGTACACGCCTGTCAACTGACAGCGCTGACAGGCTGACGCTTATTAAATGA
>ONZH01009398.1:0-25066 GCA_900303285.1 Rhinella marina
TTCTACTTGCTACCGTATCCAATGTTGGGCAATATAGATTCGCAAGTAATATTATTTTTCACACCTATCCCAAAAATAAAAATGTATGCAGCATGCGCAAATAAAACTTGGAACTGGAATTGGAGAGAGGGCCTGTAGGTGGACCTCTGGAAAAATTGTTTGAATAGAGGGCCTGTAGGTGGACCTCTGGAAAAATTGTTGGAATAGAGGGCTTGTAGGTGGACCTCTGGAAAAATTGTTGGAATAGAGGGCCTGTAGGTGGACCTCTGGAAAAATTGTTGGAATAGAGGGCCTGTAGGTGGACCTCTGGAAAAATTGTTGGAATAGAGGGCCTGTAGGTGGACCTCTGGAAAAATTGTTGGAATAGAGGGCCTGTAGGTGGACCTCTGGAAAATTGTTGGAATAGAAGGCCTGTAGGGGGACCCTCCTGAAAAATTGTTTTGAAAAGAGGGCCTGTAGGGGGACCCTCCTGAAAAATTGTGCTAAAAGAGTGCCAGTTTGACCTCTAAAAAATGGCATTTTTTGGGTCAGCATTAGGCAAAGATGATATGGAGTAGGAGGAGGAGTAGGAGGAGGAGTAGAAAGGAGGAATCGGATACATAAGTTATTTAAATCTTTAGCTGCTTTCCCCCGGAGGAGATTTGAATTCCGGTGAAATCCAGGCTTTGTTCATTTTAATAAGCGTCAGCGCTGTCAGTTGACAGGCGTGTACGCTTATCGGTGATGACGCCACCAGCTGCACTGAATACCCGCTCTGACAGAACGCTAGCGGCAGGGCAGGCCAGCACCTCCAAGGCGTAAAGCGCCAGTTCAGGCCACGTGTCCAGCTTTGAAACCCAGTAGTTGTATGGAGCAGAGTGATCGGTCCGGACGTTGGTATGGTCAGCTAGGTACTCCCTCACCATCTTTCTGTACAGCTCCCCCTACTCTGCCTAGACTGGGGACAGGTGACAGTGTCTTGCTGGGGTGACATAAAACTGGCAAAGACCTTGGAGAGCATTCCCCTGCCAGTGCTGGACAAGCTGCCTGCTCGCCTACTCTCCCCCGCTACTTGGCCCACAGAACCATGCCCTCTGCCGCTAGCGGCGTCAGATGGGAAGAATTGTTTCAGCTTGTGCACAAGGGCCTGTTGATACCTATTCACTCTCATACTCCTTTCCTCTGCAGGGATGAGAGTTGAAAGGTTCTGCTTGTACCGTGGGTCCAGGAGAGTGAACACCCAGTAATCGGTGTTTGAAAAAATTCTTCTAACGCGAGGGTCACGGGATAGGCAGCCTAACATGAAGTCTGCCATGTGCGCCAGAGTCCCAACACGCAAGAATTCCCTCTCCTCACTGACCTGACTCTCCATTTCCTCCTCCTCCTCCTCCAAGTCCTCCTCTTCAGTCCATACACGCTCAAGAGTTAAGGACTGAGCACTGGTACCCTCTACTGTCTCGCCAACATTCTCCTCCTCTTCCTCCTCATCCTCATCCCCCTCCTCCGATACGCGCTGAGAAACAGACCGGAGGGTACTCTGGCTATCAAGCGACGTATCTTCCTCCACCGTCTCTTGTGACAAGCGCAAAGCATCCGACTTGATGCTGAGCAGTGATTTTTTCAACAGGCAAAGCAGCGGGATGGTGAGGCTGATAATGGCGGCATCGCCGCTGACCATCAGTGTTGACTCCTCAAAGTTGCTCAACACCTGGCAGATATCAGACATCCACGTCCACTCCTCATTGTAGACTTGAGGAATCTGAGAGACCTGATTACCAGTTCTGGTGGAAGATGACATCTCGCAGTCTACAATCGCTCTGCGCTGCTGGTAAACTCTGTATAACATGTTTAATGTGGAATTCCATCTCGTGGGCACGTCGCACAACAGTCGGTGAGCGGGCAGTTGTAGGCGGCGCTGCGCTGCCCTGAGAGTGGCAGCATCTGTGCTAGACTTGCGGAAATGTGCACAGATGCGGCGCACCTTGGTGAGCAAATCAGACAGATTGAGGTATGTCTTGAGGAACCGCTGAACTATAAGATTGAACACGTGGGCCAGGCATGGCACATGTGTCAGTCTGCCGGGTTGCAGAGCCGCCACCAGGTTATGCCCGTTGTCACACACAACCATGCCTGGCTTGAGGTTCAGCGGTGCCAGCCACACATCGGTCTGCGCCGTGATGCCCTGTAACAGCTCTTGGGCGGTGTACCTTTTGTCACCTAAGCTCAGCAGTTTGAGCACCGCCTGCAGGCGCTTACCCACGGCACTGCTGCTGCGCCTAGAGCTACCGACTGAAGGCGCCGTGCCCACGGATGGTAATTCGGTGGAGGAGGAGGGGTCGGAGGAGGAGGAGGAGGCATAGTACGTCTGAGAGACCGTGACCGAGGTAGGCCCCGCAATCCTCGGTGTGGGCAGTACATGAGCGGCCCCAGGGTCAGTCTCGGTCCCAGCCTCCACCAAGTTAACCCAATGTGCCGTCAGTGAAATGTAGTGTCCCTGCCCGGCAGCACTTGTCCACGTGTCCGTGGTTAGGTGGACCTTCTCAGAAACAGCATTGGTCAGGGCACGGATGATGTTCTGTGACACGTGCTGGTGTAGGGCTAGGACGGCACATCGGGAAAAATAGTGGCGGCTGGGGACGGAATACCAAGGGGCAGCCACCGCCATGAGATTTCGAAAGGCCTCGGTCTCTACCAGCCTATAGGGCAGCATCTCCAGGCTAAGCAATTTGGAGATGTGGACGTTGAGGGCTTGGGCATGTGGGTGGGTGGAACTGTATTTCCTCTTGCGCTCCAGCGTCTGCTGTAAAGACAGCTGAACGCTGCGCTGGGACACGTTGGTGGACGCTGTGGAGGATCGTGGAGGCGAAGGTGTGGTTTTCCGGCGGGAGGCGCTCGTGCCGGGGTTCTGGGCAAGGGGTTGACTAGCAGAGGCAGCGAGTGACGCGGGTGGTTGACTAGCAGAGGCAGCGAGTGACACAGGGGAAGGAGCAGTGGTGTGACCCGCAGGAGGTGGTGAACGGCCTTGGTTCCATTGAGTGGGGTGTTTAGCACTCATATGCCTGCGCATGCTGGTGGTGGTTAGGCTAGTAGTGGTGGCACCCCTGCTGATCCTGGTGTGGCACAGGTTGCACACCACAGTCCGTCGGTCATCCTCTCTTTTTTTAAAGAACCTCCAGACTTGCGATCATCTAGGCCTCGCCACGGGAGCTTCACTACGTGGAACAGTTGCTGCTGATGCACCAGCTCTGGCCCTGCTTCTCCCTCTGGCCACACCACTGCCTCTAACAACCTGTTCTGGTGCAGCACTCGCCTCCGCCTCAGAAGCACTGTCTTCACTCGGCATATCAACCCAGCTTGGGTCAGTCACCTCATCATCCTCCGATTCCTCAGTCTCAGTCCCCCTCGGAATTCCTCCACTAACAACAACTTCACCACTGTCTGACAACCGTGTCTCCTCATCGTCTGACACCTCTTTACAAACTTCGTCCACTAACTCAACATTGTCATTATCATCACCCACAGACTGCGACAGTTGGAAAACTTGGGCATCGGGAACGAGGTCAGCAGCAACCTGAGAAGTGGTTTGTGACTCTGGGAAGGGTCCAGAAAACAGTTCCTGAGAGTATGAGGGATCACATTCCAAATTTTCCTGGGAGGGGGCAGACTGGGGGGAAGGAGGTTGAGGTGGAGGAGCCATAGGAGTGCTCCCTTGGGTAACGTGGGTGGACTGCGTGGAAGACTGACTGGTGGACAAATTACTTGAAGCATTGTCCGCAATCCACGAGATCAGCTGTTCGCACTGTTGTGGTTTCAACAGTCCTCTACCACGTGTCCCTGTAAGTTGAGACATAAAGCTAGGGAGTGTAACTCTGCGGCGTTCCACAGCTCCCTCATCAGCAGATACTGTCTCACCCTGCCCAGGACCATGGCCTCTGCCCCCTGCAGTAATTGAATGCCCACGCCCTCGACCCTTAGCCCTGGGGTTCAACATTTTTTGTATATAGGTGTATGATAATTTTTTTTTTTAAGTCCGGTAGAATTAAGTGACGTACAGAAAGTGTCACCAGGACAGTATATACGGATGTGAGCGAATGTTTTGAACTGAGAAACAGAAAGGTTACACGCAGCTGAGTCAAATGGATTTGTATCACTGAGCTAAAACAACTGAAAAAATTATTATTATTTTTTTTATATTTTCTTTTTTGGGAACGTGACGTGCAGGAAATATGGTAGAACTGACTGACACCCTGTTAACGGTGGCTATTTAGTCTGCGACCCAGAGAAATGTCGCACAGAGAGTTTTCTGGATCAAGCGGTAGATGATATTGGTAGCAAATGACTTGGTTGTATTGTGTGACGTACAGAAAGTGTCACCTGGACAGTATATACGGATGGGAGCGAATGTGCTGAACTGTGACACACAGAAAGTTTACACGTAGCTGAGTAAAATGGATTTGTATCACTGAGCTAAAACAACTGAAAAAATATATATTTTTTATATTTGTTTTTTTAGATTTTTTTTTACAATTTTGTTTTTTTGGGAACGTAACGTGCAGGAACTATGGTAGGACTGACTGACACCCTGTTAACGGTGGCTATTTAGTCTGCGACCCAGAGAAATGTCGCACAGAGAGTTTTCTGGATCAAGCGGTAGATGATATTGGTAGCAAATGACTTGGTTGTATTGTGTGACGTACAGAAAGTGTCACCTGGACAGTATATACGGATAGGAGCGAATGTGCTGAACTGTGACACACAGTTAGGTTACACAAAGCTGAGTAAAATGGATTTGTATCACTGAGCTAAAACAACTGAAAAAAATATATTTTTTTAATATTTTGTTTTTTATATTTTTTTAAAATTTAGTTTTTTTGGGAACGTAACGTGCAGGAACTATGGTAGGACTGACTGACACCCTGTTAACGGTGGCTATTTAGTCTGCGACCCAGAGAGATGTCGCACAGAGAGTTTTCTGGATCGAGCGGTAGATGATATTGGTAGCAAATGACTTGGTTGTATTGTGTGACGTACAGAAAGTGTCACCTGGACAGTATATACGGATGGGAGCGAATGTGCTGAACTGTGACACACAGAAAGGTTACACAAAGCCGAGTAAAATGGATTTGTATCACTGAGCTAAAACAACTGAAAAAATATTTTTTTTAATATTTTGTTTTTTATATTTTTTTAAAATTTTGTTTTTTTGGGAACGTAACGTGCAGGAACTATGGTAGGACTGACTGACACCCTGTTAACGGTGGCTATTTAGTCTGCGACCCAGAGAGATGTCGCACAGAGAGTTTTCTGGATCGAGCGGTAGATGATATTGGTAGCAAATGACTTGGTTGTATTGTGTGACGTACAGAAAGTGTCACCTGGACAGTATATACGGATGGGAGCGAATGTGCTGAACTGTGACACACAGAAAGGTTACACAAAGCCGAGTAAAATGGATTTGTATCACTGAGCTAAAACAACTGAAAAAATAATTTTTTTTTTTTATATTTGTTTTTTTTATATTTTTTTTACAATTTTGTTTTTTTGGGAACGTAACGTGCAGGAACAATGGTAGGACTGACTGACACCCTGTTAACGGTGGCTATTTAGTCTGCGACCCAGACAAATGTCGCACAGAGAATTTTCTGGATCAAGCGGTAGATGATATTGGTAGCAAATGACTTGGTTGTATTCTGTGACGTACAGAAAGTGTCACCTGGACAGTATATACGGATGGGAGCGAATGTGCTGAACTGTGACACACAGAAAGGTTACACGCAGCTGAGTAAAATGGATTTGTATTACTGAGCTAAAACAACTGAAAAAATAATTTTTTTTTTTTATATTTTGTTTTTTTGGGAACGTGACGTCCAAGAACTATGGTAGAACTCACTGACACCCTGTTAACGGTGACTATTTAGTCTGCGACCCAGACAAATGTCGCACAGAGAGTTTTCTGGATCAAGCTGTAGATGATATTGGTAGCAAATGACTTGGTTGTATTCTGTGACGTACAGAAAGTGTCACCTGGACAGTATATATGGATTGGAGTGAGTCAGTGCTGAACTGTGACACACAGAATGGTTCCACAGTGCTGTGTGCAATGGATTTTTATCACTGAGATAGAACAATAAAAAAAAAACAGGGTTAGATATGGCGATAGCTGCACTACTAGTGCCAGCCAGCCAAGTGACAAAAATAATAAAATAAAATGTCTTCTAGCCCTTAGAAGGGCTGTTGGGTTCTTTGTGGGTGATCCCTGCCTAACAGACAACTAAATGCAGGCCCTAACACTGTCCCTGAAAGGCAGCAGCTCTATCCCTAACGACATCCAGACGGCATCTGAGACGAGCACCGCGGCCAGTCGGTAGTATATTCCTGGGTCACCTGATCAGGCCAGCCAACCCCTGCTATCGACATGTAAGGGCCCCACATGATGCTGGGTGGTACGCAGAGTCTCCTGGCTTGTTATTGGCTGTGTTTTTAGGCGCCAAAAAAGCACGATGCGGAAGTTGCCATTTCCTCGAGTATGGCGAGATACTCGTCCGAGCTGCGAGTACTTACGAGTACCCTAATACTCGAACGAGTACCAAGCTCGGACGAGTATGCTCGCTCATCTCTAATTATATGTATAATGTAAACATTTTGAATATCATCTACCTAGTCTGCTCACGGACACGTTTAAGTCTCTTTTCTTCTTTCTGACGCTTGTCATAGAACTGGAGCAGAGTCCCAAACTCAGTTGTAATTTGTAATCCACATAAGTAAAATTGTAATCCAAATGGGTAAAAAAATAGCAGCAAAGGTTCCTTAAAAAACTGTCTTTCAAGGGGCTTCCCAATAACCTGAAAAGGGAGAAAAAGGGATGAGGCGCACAATTTTGACGAAGGGAGTAGTCCATCCGCGGCGGAGTGAACACCTCAGCGGGCACCTCAACCGACTTCTTAGGCTGCCGGATATATTGAGAGATGTAGATCTCCTCCGGTTCTTTCTCCTCATAGGGGTCGGTGCCCCACACCATGCCTCCCCAGTCAGGACCTCGCTGTGTCGCCATCTTAATTTCCTGAGTTGCCACATCTTCCTCGTTGTCTGGAGAAGGGGCGGGGCTACCAGGGTGGAGTCTGCATCGCAAATCAATTGAATTCGTACGCAACAGCGCATAGAGTAACTTATACATAGCAATAGCGTATAATTGATAGGACAAACTACGTAGCAAATGCGTACAAAGCTGAAGCGAAGTACCTAATATTCGGATTCACTTTGCCGCTAAAAAATCCCAAGATTCGATACGAATCAACGAATCGACAAATCGATCTCTAATGAGCAGCTTTCTTCACCGCCAAGTGCGGAAAGTACTCACCAGCAGCAGGTAGACCAGGAGCAGACCCTGAACCAGCAGCTGGTGACCTACTTGGACAGCACTCTGCCACCCCACATTGAAGATCCGCTGGACTACTGTGCAGCCAAACTGGATTTGTGGCCGCAACTGGCCGAGTTTGCACTGGAGAAGCTTTCCTGCCCGGCTAGTAGTGTGGCATCAGAGCGGGTGTTCAGTGCCGTGGGGGCCATAGTTGCCCAAGGAGAACTCACCTGTCCTTCCAAAATGTGGAAAGACTCATCTTTGTCGAGATGAATCAGGCGTGGATCAGCCAGGATTTCCACCCACCAACGCCTGATGCATCAGATTAGATCAGCCATGATGCGTTACCCAAACCTTGACAAATGAGACTGTATTCTTCAGGCTACCTGCCTCAGCCACTCTTATGATGTTGCCACCTGCCTGATGCCACACATCTACCAGCTGCTCCTTCTACCACCCAGCATCTTTACCAGTGACTGGTATGGTTACTCATCTCTCCATTCTGTCACTGACTCAATATGTAGCCTTCTGATGCTGCTGCCACCTAAACAATCAGGTCTCCTCATGCTGCTACTGCTGCCACCTCCAGGCTATGTCACCATGCCACTCTGTGGCCTGATACTGCTGCTGCCGCCTCCACAAGCTGTGTCCTAGCTGCCGCTACATCCAAATTATTTAATTGTGCCACTCTGTGGCCTGCTCATGCTGCTGTCGCCGCTTCCACACGCTGTGTCCTAGCTGCCGCTACCTCCAAATCATGTAATTGTGCCACTCTACGGTATGCTACTGCTGCTGCTGCCGCCGCCTCCACACCCTATGTCCTAGCTGCCGCTACCTCCAAATTATGTAATTGTGCCACTCTGTGTCCTGCTCATGCTGCTGTCGCCGCTTCCACACGCTGTGTCCTAGCTGCCGCTACCTCTTAATTATGTAATTGTGCCACTCTACGGTATGTTGCATTTAAATTTTTATGACTGCTGCTGCCTCTCCCAGGGTATTTCACTGTGCCATTCTGTCTCATTAAAATTAGTACGACTCCTGCTGCCTCTCTTACTCTGTGGCCTTGAAATGTATTCGACTGCTGCCTCTTGCAGCTGCTGTTACGGTGCCACTCGGTGGCCTAGCAAATGTATTCGACTGCTGCTGCCTCTTGCAGCTGCTGTTACGGTGCAACTCTGTGGCCTTGAAATTTGTTTGACTGCTGCTGCCTCTTGCAGCTGCTGTTACGGTGCCACTCGGTGGCCTTGGAATTTGTTCGACTGCTGCTGCCTCTTGCTGCTGCTGTTACGGTGCCACTCTGTGGCCTTAAAATTTGTTTGACTGCTGCTGCCTCTTGCAGCTGCTGTTACGGTTCCACTCTGTGGCCTTGAAATTTGTTTGACTGCTGCCTCTTGCAGCTGCTGTTACGGTGCCACTCTGTGGCCTTGAAATTTGTTCTGCTGCTGCCACTTGCAGCTGCTGTTACGGTGCCACTCTGTGGCCTAGCAAATGTATTCGACTGCTGCTGCCTCTTGCAGCTGCTGTTACGGTGTCACTCTGTGGCCTTGAAATTTGTTCGACTGCTGCTGCCTCTTGCAGCTGCTGTTACAGTGCCACTCTGTGGCCTTGAAATTTGTTTTGCTGCTGCCTCTTGCAGCTGCTGTTACGGTGCCACTCTGTGGCCTTGAAATTTTTTCTGCTGCTGCCACTTGCAGCTGCTGTTACGGTGCTACTCTGTGGCCTAGCAAATGTATTCGACTGCTGCTGCCTCTTGCAGCTGCTGTTACGGTGCGACTCTGGGGCCTTGAATTTTGTTCGACTGCTGCCTCTTGCAGCTACTGTTACGGTGTACTCTGTGGCCTTGAAATTTGTTCGACTGCTGCTGCCTCTTGCAGCTGCTGTTATGGTGTCACTCGTTGGCCTAGTAAATTGATTAGAATTTTTGGACCTTCTGCTCGGCAGCAGCATGTCACTCGTAAATTTTTGGTACGTTCTGTAGTCCTATTCCATTATTCAAACCTCAAGTACACAGGAAACCCTGTTTTTTTTGAACACTCAAATTTTTAAAAGTAAACGATTCTGGCCCCCGGGACACTCAGCGATGAGCATGGGGGAGGCGAGAGGCAGGGGCTCCCGCAGGTGGTAGCTCAGCTCCCTGCAGACCGCCAGCTCGATCTCCAGATGGAACTCCAAACTTTCTTGGTGTTTTGGTTCAATACTGACATTTTGTCACAGTCGAGGCAAAGCTGGAGCCTTCACTGCACCTCCTCTGTCTTACGTTCCCGTCCGCTGGCATAACCAGCCCCGATACTGATAAGAACATATGCTACAGTTGATCTTAACCAAAAGGATGAGAATTTTTTATTACGGTCTGCTCTTTAGGGTATGTCATCATGCCACTCTCCGGCCTGATGCTGCTGTCGCCACCACTGACTCCACATGCTGTCTCCTAGCTGCCGCTACGTCAAAATTAGGTAATTGTGCCACTCTGTGGCCTCCAAATTGTACTACTACTTCCACTGCTGCTGCCACTTCCAGGTTCTGTCATTCTGCCACTCTGTGGCCTACTCATGCTGCTGCCACCTGGCCACACTGTCGTCGTGCCACTCTATAGTCTGCTGATGCTGCTGCCACTGCTATCTCCAACCTGTCTGGGGGGTCTCTGCTTGTATAAGCGTGTAATAGAACAAGTTCTGTTGAAATGTATGTGGAATCAGTGAATTGGTGTAAAAGGCGTGCGTCTTTGGCGCTCTAGTAGGATCTTGTTGAGAAAGGCTTTTCCACAATTCGCTCCAATCGGAGAGAAATATGGAGGAAAAGGCGCACAATCGTGTAATATGTTTTTATAAATGCGAGAATAAAAACTCAGGAAATAATGGAGGCTCACCTCTTTTGGTTGCGCTATAGGCACAACACTATTGAAGGCATGTAGTAAATCGATTTGGGACTTGATTCCGGAGGTTGTGTCGTATGCAGCCGCAGGGTGTTTTTTCTTGAAGATGGGGATTTGCCAGATCCCACCAAGAGATATATAGCAAGGACGAGGTTTGTTCTGCTTTCCTGGCGCAAATAACACTTGATCCAGATGTTCCCAGGATATGGCAATAATTCTTTATTAAAATTGCCAGACGAGTATACAAAGGCACAACGCGTTTCGGGGACACAAGAGCCCTTCAGGCAATTTTAATAAAGAATTATTGCCATATCCTGGGAACATCTGGATCAAGTGTTATTTGCGCCAGGAAAGCAGAACAAACCTCGTCCTTGCTAGTAGGATCTTGGGCCTCTGCACGATTCATTATAGCTGGCGCTAACATTGACCTGTAAGGCTGAGTTCAGACTTGAGTTGTTTGGTGTGTTTTGGCCCCTTAACTGCCCAAATACATACAAGTGTGCAGCGATTCTAAGAGCGAAGCCTGTTATGTGCATGTCACACTGGCTCACAGTATTATTTCACTACTACAGTAGACTCCCTATTAGTGTTGAGCAAGCATGCCTAAGCTCGGCTCCGCTCGGTGTTCAGCCGAACACCGAGTGTACTCGAGTGCAATGCTGGCATTCACTGTAATGTTGATTTGTATGCTAATGCGTACGAATTTGTATGCTAATGCATACGCATTTGGATGCTAATGTGTACGCATTGTGCGCTAATGCGTACAAATTCAGTTAATTAGCATACTTTTACGAGTGAAAGGAGTAAAAGAGAAGTCGCGATTCTGACCTTTTCCTATTAACCAGACACCCTCCCCTCTTCCGAGTGGGGAGTGCCTGGTTTAGTCTCATTGAGTAACATTATGCTCGAGTGCTCGGCCAGAGCACCCAAGCATACGAGCACAGAGGTGCTCGCTCAACACTACTCCCTATGCGCTTTACTGCAAGGCACAGTGTTCTACACCACTATCCAGGCTCTCTGCAGCCCGGAAGTAGCCAGTTTTTAATGCGATTCGCCACAAATTTATTCGGATCAAAGTGAATCTTTTAGGAAAATTCGGAAAACTAGCCGAACCGAATTTTTGAAATATTCGCTCATCTCTAGTCAGAAGTAGCTAATGGTGAAGATAATAGGGACACTGTACTGCATGTGAATTCTACCTATCTGCAGTAAAGGAGATAGGAGAAGGAGGGCAATCTTGTTCCACTTGCTATCAGATATTTTTATTTTATTTGAGTTTGTATGGGATTTTTATGTTTACTTTTTTGACCCTGTAGTAGGGAATCTGTTAATGCAACCCTCTAATCACACATACAATAGTTCTGTGTTATAGTGTTTTGCGGTATGTATGTCAGCATTAAACTGACAAGTACAGCTTATTACACCTGGCAACAAACAGCTACCTTTCAGAAGCTCATGACTATGTTGGAGAGGCATCAACTTAGATTTTATGGTCAGCATTAACTGTGGCATCTAAGGTGTTAAACTGCTGTGTGATATGCCAGCTACATCATGCAGCCAGCGCATTCAAGTGACCGACATTGTGCCCATCACAAGCGGTCATCCTTAGTGGTTAGGTCCACTGTAAAATTGCCCCTTTGTCTGCCCTATAATCTGGCCCTGTAAACTCTACCTGTATTTTTTTTAAGCATCCAATACAAAGAAATGTCTACGATCATGAAAAAATACCCCCTACAGACAAATACAAATAAGAAGAAATAATTGACTAGACTAGTCATTAGGCCGAACCAGATTTGCCGGCTCCAGTCTGTACCTGCATTATATGATTTTCAGCAGCCTTTTTCCAGCAATCAACTCATGGCTTGTTTTCTTTTTGTTTTATAACCTTGCAGGCACAGAGGCTGGCACACTGCCTGTTACATAGATTGCTACTGTGACTGACATTAGACTCAAATTGGAGGAGTTAATTAAAATACAGATTGTTTGTAATGTATTGAAGTCTTATTAAACTTTTGTGAGACATTACATATGTTATTGCCATATGTTCATTGTGTTAGCAGGAAGGACAGCATTACAACTGACAGCTGCAAACCAAACTCATAGGCCATGAACTTTATCTAATAGGGATATGATGCCTCATTTCCAAGTTATTGTGTATTAGAAGTCGCATAGCTTCTGCTTAAAGGGACACTCTGATTTGGACCATTTTACAGAGCCATTCCAGGAGCTGTACATATGCTAAAGCTACTGATGCACATGCTGCGAACTCTCTAATATTTCACTTACAGTACTATTATCATTGGTTAGATACCAAGTCTAGAGATGAGCGAACATGCTCGTCCGAGCTTGGTGCTCGTTCGAGCATTAGGGTATTTGCATATGCTCACTACTCGGACGAGCATATCGCGGTCCTCAAGGAAATGGCAACTTCCTCTTCCTGCATGTTAGCCGCCTTTTTTCAGCCAATCAACATGCAGGAGAGTCTTTGGTACCTCCTAGCATCACGTGGGGCCCCTACAAGTCGATAGCAGGGATTGGCTGGCCAGATCAGATGACCTGGGAATATAAGAATCTGGTCCCGCGCTGCTCGCGTCATACGCCGTCTGCATGAGATTAGGGATATTGCTGCTGTCTGTCAGGGAGAGTGTTAGGGCCTGAATTTAGTTGTTGGTTAGACAGGAATCACCCACAAAAAACCCAACAGCCCTTCTAAGGGCTACAAGAACTTTTTTTGGTCTCCTCCTGGCTGCTGGCTGGGACTTGTAGTGCAGCTACCGCTATCTTGGCTGCACACTGTGCACAGCGACTGGTGGCAGAAAGGGGACAGCACATGGTCCACACAGACCCCAATGAAATTGCCCAAAGTCCTCTCAGTACTCATTTTTGCTGCTGCTGTACCTTGGCTTGCTGGGATCTGTAGTGCAGTCTAGAGAATAGGTTTTTTTTCACTCAATTATAAAAACTACAGTCCAGTGAACAATTGTGAGGTGTGCAATACACTAGCCGCAGTCTAGAGAATAATGTTTTTCACTCAATTATATAAACTACAGTCCAGTGAACAATTGTGAGGTGTGCAATACACTAGCCGCAGTCTAGAGAATAATTTTTTTCACTCAATTATATAAACTACAGTCCAGTGAAAAATTGTGGGGTGTGTGGTACACTAGCCGCAGTCTAGAGAATACGTTTTTATTCTCAGTTATATAAACTACAGTCCAGTGAACAATTGTGAGGTGTGCGATACACTAGCCGCAGTCTAGAGAATAATTTTTTTCACTCAATTATATAAACTACAGTCCAGTGAACAATTGTGAGGTGTGCGGTCCACTAGCCGCAGTCTAGAGAATAGGTTTTTTTCACTCAATTATATAAACTACAGTCCAGTAAACAATTGTGAGGTGTGCGATACACTAGCCGCAGTCTAGAGAATACGTTTTTATTCTCAGTTATATAAACTACAGTCCAGTGCAAAATTGAATGGTTTGCGGTGCAATAGCTGGAGTCTAAAGACTACATTTTTTTGCCTCAGATAGTAATTCTACTGTCTACTGAATACGATTTTGGCCTCAGATATTATCTCGACAGTTTGGTGAATATACAAAATGTTGAACCCAAGGGCTAAGGGTCGAGGGCGTGGGCGTTCAAGTAGTGTAGGGGGCAGAGGCCGTGGTCCTGGGCAGGGTGACACTGTACATGCTGATGAGGGAGCAGTGTAACGCCGCAGAGTTTCGCTTCCTAGCTTCATCTCGCAACTTACTGGGTCACGTGGTACACCACTATTGAAACCACAACAGTGCGAACAGGTGATGACGTGGATAGCGGACAATGTGTCCAGTAATTTATCCACCACCCAGTCTTCCACGCAGTCCACTCACGCTAGCCAAGGGAGTAGACCTCTGGCTCCTCCAGTTCAACCTCCTTCCCCCCAGCCTAAGACACCCCCCCCCACGGAAAGTATGGATTCAGATCAGGCATACTCACAGGAACTCTTTTCAGGACCCTACCCAGAGACACAAACCACTGCTCAACAGCAACCTGAGCAGATGCTCTGTCCCGATGCCCAAAATTTAGAACTTTCACAGTCTGTGGGTGATGAGAGTGTGGACTTAGTGCAAGTAGTGCGTGAAGAGGTCCGGATGATGCTGATGCTGATGATGAGACACAGTTGTCAGACAGTGACGTTGTTGTCAGGGCAGTAAGTCCGAGGGGGGAGCAGAGTGAGGAATCGGAGGAAGAGCTGGTGGATGATGAGGTGACTGACCCGAGCTGGGTTGGTAATCCAACTCAAGATAGTGCTTCTGAGGGGGAGGCAAGTGCAGCACCAGAACAGGTTGGAAGAGGCAGTGGGGTGGCCAGAGGGAGAAGCAGGGCCAGAGCAGGTAGATCAGCAACTGTTTCACGGAGTCAAGCTCCCGTGCCGAGGCCTAGATGTTCGCAAGTCTGGAGGTTTTTTAAAGAAAGTGAGGATGACCAACGGACTGTGGTGTGCAACCTGTGCCACACCAGGATCAGCAGGGGAGCCACCACTACCAGCCTAACCACTACCTGCATGCGCAGGCATATGAGTGCTAAACACCCGACTCAGTGGAACCAAGGCCGTTCACCTCCTGCGGGTAACACCACTGCCCCTTCTCCTGTGTCACATACTGGCTCGGCGAGTCAACCCCCCGCCCAGGACCCCAGCACGAGCGCCTCCAGCCCTACAACCACCACTTCACCTCCACAACCTCCACCAATGTGTCCCAGCGCAGCGTTCAGCTGTCTTTGCAGCAGACATTTGAGCGCAAGCGCAAATACAATTCCAGCCACCCACATGCACAAGCCCTAAACGCCCACATCTCCAAATTGTTGAGCCTGGAGATGCTGCTCTATAGACTGGTAGAGACTGAGGCTTTCCGCAACCTGATGGCGGTGGCTGTCCCTCGGTACTTGGTCCCAAGCCGCCACTATTTTTCCCGATGTGCTGTCCCAGCCCTACACCAGCACGTGTCAGAGAACAGCATCCGTGCCCTGACCAACGTGGTTAGTGATAAGGTCCACCTAACCACGGACACGTGGACAAGAGCTGCCGGGCAGGGACACTGTATCTCACTGACGGCACATTGTGTTAACTTGGTGGAGGCTGGGACCGAGTCTGACCCTAGGGCCGCTCATGTACTGCCCACACCGAGGATTGCGGGGCCTACCTCGGTCACGGTTTCTTAGATGTACTATGCCTCTTCCTCCAACCCCTCCTCCTCCTTCTCCGAATTACCATCCGTGGGCATGGCACCTTCAGTCGGTAGCTCTAGGTGCAGCAGCAGTGCCGTGGATAAGTGCCAGCAGGCGGTGCTCAAACTGCTGAGCTTAGGTGACAAAAAGCACACCGCCCAAGAGCTGTTACATGGCATCACGGCGCAGACCAATCTGTGGCTGGCACCGCTGAACTTAAAGCCAGGCATGGTTGTGTGTGACAACGGGCGTAACCTGGTGGCGGCTCTGCAACTCGGCAGACTGACATGTGCCATGCCTGGCCCACGTGTTCAATGTCATAGTTCAGCGGTTCCATAAGACATACCCCAATTTGTCAGATTTGCTCACCAAGGTGCGCTGCATCTGTGCGCATTTCCGCAAGTCGACCACAGATGCTGCCACTCTCAGGGCAGCGCAGCGGCGCCTACAACTGCCAGCTCACCGACTGTTGTGCGACTTGCCCACGAGATGGAATTCGACATTAAACATGTTATCCAGAGTTTAACAGCAGCGCAGAGCGATTGTAGACTGCCAGATGTCATCTTCCACCAGAACTGGTAGTCAGGTCAGTCAGCTTCCTCAAGTCTACAATGAGGAATGGACGTGGATTTCTGATATCTGTCAGGTGTTGAGCAACTTTGAGGAGTCAACACAGATGGTCAGCAGCGATGCCGCCATTATCAGCCTCACCATCCCGCTGCTTTGCCTGTTGAAAAACTCACTGCTCAGCATGAAGTCAGAAGCTTTGCGCTTGTCACAGGAGATGGGGGAAGAAGATACGTCGCTTGATAGCCAGAGCACCCTCCGGTCTGTTTCTCAGCGCGTATTGGAGGAGGGGGAGGAGGATGAGGAGGAAGAGGAGGAGAATGTTGGCGAGACAGAAGATGGTACCAATGCTCAGTCCTTCTTAACTCTTGAGCGTGTATGGGCTGAAGAGGAGGAGGAGGAGGAAATGGAGAGTCAAGCCACTGAGGAGAGGAAATTCTTGCGTGTTGGGACTCTGGCGCACATGGCAGACTTCATGTTAGGCTGCCTATCCCGTGACCCTCGCGTTAGAAGCATTTTTTCAAACACCGATTACTGGGTGTTCACTCTCCTGGACCCACGGTACAACCAGAACCTTTCCACTCTCATCCCTGTAGAGGAAAGGAGTATGAGAGTGAATCAATATCAACAGGCCCTGGTGCACAAGCTGAAACAATCCTTCCCATCTGACGCCGCTAGCGGCAGATGGCGTGGTTCTTTGGGCCAAGTAGCGGGGGAGGAGCAGGCAGCTTGTCCAGCACTGGCAGGGGAACACTCTGCAAGGCCTTTGCCAGTTTTATGTCACCCCAGCAAGACACTGTCACCTGTCCCCAGTCTAGCCAGAGTAGGGGGGAGCTGTACAGAAAGATGGTGAGGGAGTACCTAGCTGACCATACCAACGTCCTGCGTGATCACTCTGCTCCATACAACTACTGGGTTTCAAAGCTGGACACGTGGCCTGAACTGGCTCTGTACGCCTTGGAGGTGCTGGCCTGCCCTGCCGCTAGCGTGTTGTCAGAGCGGGTATTCAGTGCAGCTGGTGGCGTCATCACCGATAAGCGTACACGCCTGTCAACTGACAGCACTGACAGGCTGACGCTTATTAAAATGAACAAAGCCTGGATTTCACCGGAATTCAAATCTCCTCCGGGGGAAAGCAGCTAAAGAATAAGATTCCTTATGTATTCGATTACTCTCCTCTACTCCTCCTCCTTCTTCTCTTCATTGCCAAACGCTGACCCAAAAGGGAATTTTTCAGAGGGCCAACTGGAACTCTTTTAAGACAATGTTTACGGAACCATTTTTCAGGAGCGTCAACTACAGACACTCTAAAACAATTTTTCAGGAGTGTCAACCACAGACACAAAATTTTTTTTTTCGGAGGGTTGACTTCAGACACTCCAAAAATAGATTTTTCGGAGACTCACCTACAGCCATTTGACTGCAATCTCAGTCGGACAAAGGCATTGGTGGTGTCACCACCATGCTGTGTCAGGCTAAATTTTTAAGTGGTTCACCTGCTACCTCAGTCTAACTTGATCACTCTGTTGTCACTGCCGCCATACAGGGCCACAATAAATTTTTATGTACTTCGCCTGCTCCTGCACTGTAAATTGGTCACTCTGTAGTCACAGCCATACAGGGCCACTGTAAATTTTTATGTGCTTCGCCTGCTCCTGCACTGTAACTCGGTCACTCTGTTGTCACAGCCATACAGGGCCTTGATAAATTTTTATGTGCTTTGTCTGCTCCCGCACTGTAACTCGGTCACTCTGTAGTCACAGCCATACAGGGCCACTGTAAATTTGTATGTGCTTCGCCTGCTCCTGCACTGTAACTCGGTCACTCTGTAGTCACAGCCATACAGGGCCACTGTAAATTTTTATGTGCTTCGCCTGCTCCTGCACTGTAACTCGGTCATTCTGTTGCCAGAGCCATACAGGGCCTCGATAAAGTTTTATGTGCTTTGCCTGCTCCCGAAATGTAACTTAGTCACTCTGTAGTCACAGCCATACAGGGCCACAATAAATTTTTATGTACTTTGCCTGCTCCTGCACTGTAACTCGGTCACTCTGTAGTCACAGCCATACAGAGCCACAATAAATTTTTATGTGCTTCGCCTGCTCCTGCACTGTAACTCGGTCACTCTGTAGTCACAGCCATACAGGGCCACAATAAATTTTTATGTGCTTCGCCTGCTCCTGCACTGTAACTCAGTCATTCTGTATTCAAAGCCATACAGGGCCACTGTAAATTTATATGTGCTTCGCCTGCTCCTGCACTGTAACTCGGTCACTCTGTAGTCACAGCCATACAGGGCCTCGATAAAGTTTTATGTGCTTTGCCTGCTCCCGCAATGTAACTCAGTCACTCTGTAGTCACAGCCATACAGGGCCACAATAAATTTTTATGTACTTTGCCTGCTCCTGCACTGTAACTCGGTCACTCTGTAGTCACAGCCATACAGAGCCACAATAAATTTTTATGTGCTTCGCCTGCTCCTGCACTGTAACTCAGTCATTCTGTAGTCACAGCTATACAGGGCCACAATAAATTTTTATGTGCTTCGCCTGCTCCTGCACTGTAACTCAGTCATTCTGTATTCAAAGCCATACAGGGCCACTGTAAATTTTTATGTGCTTCGCCTGCTCCTGCACTATAACTCGGTCACTCTGTAGTCACAGCCATACAGGGCCACAATAAATTTTTATGTGCTTCCCCTGCTCCTGCACTGTAACTCGGTCACTCTGTAGTCACAGCCATACAGGGCAACAATACATTTTTATGTACTTCGACTGCTCCTGCACTGTAACTCGGTCACTCTGTTGTCACAGCCATACAGGGCCACAATAAATTTTTATGTGCTTCGTCTGCTCCTGCACTGTAACTCGGTCACTCTGTAGTCACAGCCATACAGGGCCACAATAAATTTTTATGTACTTCGCCTGCTCCTGCACTGTAACTCGGTCACTCTGTAGTCACGGCCATACAGGGCCACTGTAAATTTGTATGTGCTTCGCCTGCTCCTGCACTGTAACTCGGTCACTCTGTTGTCACAGCCATACAGGGCCTCGATAAATTTTTATGTGCTTCGCCTGCTCCCGCACTGTAACTCGGTCACTCTGTAGTCACAGCCATACAGGGCCACTGTAAATTTTTATGTGCTTCGCCTGCTCCTGCACTGTAACTCGGTCACTCTGTAGTCACAGCCATACAGGGCCACAATAAATTTTTATGTGCTTCGCCTGCTCCTGCACTGTAACTCGGTCACTCTGTAGTCACAGCCATACAGGGCCACAATAAATTTTTATGTACTTCGCCTGCTCCTACACTGTAACTCGGTCACTCTGTAGTCACAGCCATACAGGGCCACTGTAAATTTTTATGTGCTTCGCCTGCTCCTGCACTGTAACTCGGTCACTCTGTAGTCACAGCCATACAGGGCCTCGATAAAGTTTTATGTGCTTTGCCTGCTCCTGCAATGTAACTCAGTCACTCTGTAGTCACAGCCATACAGGGCCACAATAAATTTTTATGTACTTTTGCCTGCTCCTGCACTGTAACTCGGTCACTCTGTAGTCACAGCCATACAGAGCCACAATAAATTTTTATGTGCTTCGCCTGCTCCTGCACTGTAACTCGGTCACTCTGTAGTCACAGCTATACAGGGCCACAATAAATTTTTATGTGCTTCGCCTGCTCCTGCACTGTAACTCAGTCATTCTGTATTCAAAGCCATACAGGGCCACTGTAAATTTTTATGTGCTTCGCCTGCTCCTGCACTATAACTCGGTCACTCTGTAGTCACAGCCATACAGGGCCACAATAAATTTTTATGTGCTTCGCCTGCTCCTGCACTGTAACTCGGTCACTCTGTAGTCACAGCCATACAGGGCAACAATACATTTTTATGTACTTCGCCTGCTCCTGCACTGTAACTCGGTCACTCTGTTGTCACAGCCATACAGGGCCACAATAAATTTTTATGTGCTTCGTCTGCTCCTGCACTGTAACTCGGTCACTCTGTAGTCACAGCCATACAGGGCCACAATAAATTTTTATGTGCTTCGCCTGCTCCTGCACTTTAACTCGGTCACTCTGTAGTCACAGCCATACAGGGCAACAATACATTTTTATGTACTTCGCCTGCTCCCGCACTGTAACTCGGTCACTCTGTAGTCACAGCCATACAGGGCCACAATAAATTTTTATGTGCTTCGCCTGCTCCTGCACTGTAACTCGGTCACTCTGTAGTCACAGCCATACAGGACCTCGATACATTTTTATGTGCTTCGCCTGCTCCTGCACTGTAACTCGGTCACTCTGTAGTCACAGCCATACAGGGCCACAATAAATTTTTATGTGCTTCGCCTGCTCCTGCACTGTAACTCGGTCACTCTGTAGTCACAGCCATACAGGGCCACAATAAATTTTTATGTACTTCGCCTGCTCCTGCACTGTAACTCGGTCACTCTGTAGTCACAGCCATACAGGGTAACGCAAAATTTTTATGTGCTTCGCCTGCTCCTGCACTGTAACTCGGTCACTCTGTGGTCATAGCCATACAGGGCCACGATAAATTTTTATGGTCTGGGTGAGCACAATTGCCTTGAGGGTTACCACCAGGCTGTTGCCCGAGAATTTGGGGTAATAGTGGGATTAGGCAGCCTCAGAGGCCTCCATGCATGCTGCCTCTGCTGCTTCCTGTCCATTTCCGTGGTGTTTCCATCATTTTCTGAGGTTTCCAGGTTTTCACCCAGGCTTCCCTAGGCAGAGCCTTGGTCCCCTGCAAAAAATGCTCGAGTCTCCCATTGACTTCAATGGGGTTCGTTATTCGAAATGAGCACCCGAGCATCTGGAAAAATTCGACTTGAATAACGAGCACCCGAGCATTTTAGTGCTCGCTCATCTCTAACCAAGACTAATACACATAGTGGGTATTAGTGGTATGTTGAAAGTTGGATGATAGCCCTTATAGCTGTGATGGCTAACCTCTGGTCATATATGCTCTCACTTTGGGCTTGCTCTGTAAGTGGGGCTGTGTATAAGTGGAGTTAAAGAACCGGAGTGCTGGTACTGAGTGTAATTTTGTGGGAGTGACATTCAAATAGCTGTCTATAGTTTATTGCAAAGGTCCTTGTGTGTTTAGTGCTTGCATTTTGGTACTGACATTTAAACCCATTTTTTTTCTCTGCAGTGTACCTGGTGAAGGGGAGTGGTTTGTGATCCCAGGTGCTATAAATTGCATAGCTAAGCTCTTCCACAGCCTGCTCTGACTTTGGACTTGCTTTGTAAGTGGGCTGTTTATAAGTGGAGTTAAAGAACCGGAGTTCAAGACAAGGAACAAAAAAAAGTAAGGTTTGGAGTGATTTTCCTTGTGTGTTGTTAATTTGATTTGAGCTAGTTATCCAACCACAACAAACCACATCTTATCACATATTTACTGTTTTTCTGTACTGCACTGTATATCCCCATCTAGCAGGTGCTCCATGGACAATGCTACTAAGTGTGTGTCCTGTGCAATGTATGCATGCCTTAAAGATCCATTCGAGGGTGAATACATTTGCAATAGATGCAATCACGTTGCATATTTGGAAGCCCAGATCTTGGATCTAAATAAGCAGCTTGACATACTTAGGGTCATTAAAAAAACTGGAGACAGGTTTAGACCTCACAGTGCAGGCACTGGCTGGGGCCAGTGAAAAGGAGGTGGGAGGAGAAGGGCAAGAGCAGGACTATCAGGTCAGCAGTTGGGTTAATGTAGTAAGAAGGGGTAGAGGGAAAAGTATCAGGGTGGTTAGTCCTGATCTGGAACGCCCTAGTAAATATGCCTGTTTGGCTGATATTAGGTATAAAAGCCCAGGACCAGTGACACTAAAGCAGCCCATTTCTCCTAGAAACCAGGAGGATGACCACTGCAGGAAGTATGGGAAAAGGATATCAGCGAAGGACAGACAGATGCTGGTGGTAGGGGACTCTATTATTGGGCAGACAGACAGAGTCATCTGTCGCCGAGACCATGAATGCCAAACAGTGTGTTGTCTCCCGGGTTCGGCATATCGCGGATCAGATTGACAGATTGCTGGGTGGGGCTGGGGAAGACCCGGCGGTCATGGTACACATTGGCACCAATGCCAAAGTCAGGGGGAGATGAAAGGTCCTTAAAAATGATTTCAGGGAACTAGGAGAGAAGCTAAAGTCCAGGACCTCCAAGGTAGTGTTTTCAGAAATACTACCAGTGCCACGAGCGTCACTAGAGAGACAATGGAAGCTTAGGAAGTTAAATAAGTGGCTCAGAAGCTGGTGCAGGAAGGAAGGGTTTAGGTTCATGGAGAACTAGGCTGACTTCTCTGTATACAGTAGGGAAGGGCTGCACCGTAATGGGGAGGGTGCAACTGCCCTGGGGGGAAAAATGGTTAGTTGGCTGGAGGAGATTTTAAACTAGGATCTGGGGGAGGGTGGGGGTCATACTAATTAGGGGGTAGATAGTGTGGATAGAGAGTGGGTCATAGGAGGGGACAGTGGGGGGTAAGTGGGGCTGGGGTTAGTGAGAAATGTAGAGAGAAGACTGGGAAAAACCTCAACCAAAGTAACCCAAAAACCCCGGATATTTACTTTACAGGTAATAGTAATTTAAAAAGTGGGGTAAAAAATATACATAGACCTCTTAATTGTATGTACACTAATGCCAGAAGCCTGACTAATAAAACTGGTGAACTGGAATTAGTGATGTGTGAGGAGGACTACAACATAGTGAGAGTAACTGAGACATGGCTGGATGATAGCTATGACTGGGCAGTTAACGTACAGGGTTACAATCTGTTTAGAAAGGATCGGCAAAACCAGAGTGGTGGAGGGGGTATGCCTTTATGTAAAGTCCTGTCTAAAGGATACATTCTGGGAAGATATAAGTAAGGGACATGAAGATGTGGAGTCACTGTGGGTAGAAATAAATGGAGCCAAAAACAATAATAAAATACTAATAGGAGTTTATTATAAACCCCCTAATATACCAGATTCAACTGAAAATCTACTTCTTAATGAACGAGACGAGATGGCAAATCATAATGAGGTTGTTATTATGGGGGACTTCAACTACCCAGATATAGACTGGGAAACTGAAACTGTATATCTCATAAAGGAAACAGATTCTTGGAAATAACAAAGGCAATTACCTTTCCCAACTGGTTCAGGACCCGACTAGAGGGACGGCCATACTCGACTAAAAGGGGTATTCTCATCTTGCTATTTCAGCCTTACCAGCAGCCAGCTCTGCTGTTCACTTCCTGGTTTCCTGCTTCTAAGGCTGGGCGGGCTTAGGCAGTTTGAGTGAAGGGCTGCCATGCCTCCTTATGACATCACACTGAGAGTTCAGTCCTTGCGTGCTCGTTCATGTGGATAGTATGAGTCATCAGCCTGCAGTGTCTGTGAAGCACCTCTTTCCTGCTGTGGAATCCTCACTCAGAGCCAAAGTGAGCTAAGCAGACAGTAACAAGTGGCTCTCTTGCATTCTAATATAGTTTTACACACAAAACATGTTTTATCTTTTACAAGCCCATTCTTACCATAAAAACAATAATTTACTATTGTACATTGTCCCCATAGCATGTTAGCTAGTAACCTAATTATCTGTGCTATTGCCTCACATAAAATATTACCATCCCCCAACCACCCACACTGATGCAGATTTGTTTACATTATAGATCTACTGCAGTTGTTTATACACTTTTGACTATAATATATATATATATATATATATATATATATATATATATATATATAGATGCATATCCAGCATATCAGGGCCGGACTGGGACTGAAATTCAGCCCTGGCATTTTGAAATCAAAGAGGCCCACATGCCTCGACCTTTTAAAGTCACAGCCAACCCTTTTAGAGGCCCTAAAAATTATTAAAATATAATAATTTAATAAACGTAAACCACACCAAACAAGGTAAATAAACCGCCCCCTGCAGAGAGAGATGGAAAAGCTATATCTCCTGATAGGGTACGGGTCTAGAACTCAGACCCGGACTGATCAAAACTTTTGATATGTCTCTGTGACATGTCAAAAGTCTTTCAGTTCATCAGTGGCCCTATTACACAGATTGATGTGTAAAGGTCCTTTTACACGGGCCGATTATCGGCCGAAAAAGCGTTCCTAGGAACGGTAGTGCCGATAATCGGCCCGTGTAAAAGTGGCCCTAATCAGCCGATGAACGAGTAAAATGCTCGTTCATCGGCTGATTGGATCTTTTGGTTTGTACAAAAGATCCAATCTGTCGGGCGCACATCACCCTGTGTAAACTAACCTTTTCCTTCCTAGCATTACGTGTATCACTACAGAACATACAGGGTAAGGCTACATTCACACGACCCATTCACTTAAATGAACACTGTGTGCTGTCCGCATCTGTATGTCCATTCCTATTTTTGTCCATTTGCGGACAAGGATAGGCATCGTTAGAGTGGATCTGCAAAAAAAACGGATGCCATACGGAACATCATCCTTTTTTTGCGGATCCGCAATTTGCAGACTGCAAAACACAATGTTCGTGTGAATGTAGTCTAATACAGCGCCCCATACCTCGTACATCCAGTGACGTCTCTGATGTAGATCTTTTCTTTCCTCATCTTCTCCTTTCAGACCAGACGCCATGTTTCAGCCATTTCTAATCTCTGCAGTTTGACAGAAAAAATCTTAGTTTACTACTTTTCCATCATCCTACCACCCCCAGTACTGTGCCACTAGTACCACACAGATAGTGCCCTTCAATAATTATTGGCACACAGTGTCCTAAAATAACTGCGCCCAGCAAATAGTGTCCCTGAGTATATAGCAAATAGTGTCCCTGAGAATAGTGTAAACATAACGTCCCCCCAGAAATAACTGTGCTGATACTGTGCCAGGGTGCCTCCACAGTAATAGTTACCCCAAAGTCCCAACTAATAATTCTCTGCCAGAGTGCACTTGTTAGTAATAGTGCTCCCAACAGTACTAATGTCCCCACTGTGCCCCAGAAGTAATAATGCTTCCAATGTGCCAGTAAGAAGTGCCCCAAAATTTCACCCCAATAATGTGCCAGTAAGAAGTGCTCCCCA